>OVBL01000491.1:0-306412 GCA_900406555.1 Pseudoturritis turrita
ACTACAACGGGCATCTCGCCACATCTTCACTATTGCTGGCCACAATAGAGAACTCTCACATCCGTCTCAGGATTAAAAGCGCGCTATACAAGTATTCGTTCATTATCGGAGCGGATACATTTATGGTAACTTATCCGTAAACCGAAATGCTCGTCCTAGACTATGCAAACAAATATTCATTATCGGAGCAGATAAGTTTATGGTAATCTATCTGTAAACCGAAATGATCATCTCGAGACTGATCATCTCGTAACTACGCAAACATAAGTTTGTATTCGTTCGTTAGAACTACTCAACAAAAACAATGCAAGTAAGGCATTCTCGAATCTATTGACAAACGAAAGACATATATATTCAAAAACAAGAGTTAGCTCAGTCAGCAACCAGGTGATAAAAAGAAAATAATAAGTTCTTAGACAACTTGGATAAAGCCGTCCAGGTGTTAAACAAAAAGAATCTTAAAACTAGACAAAGAAAAGAGGATCGTAATCCTCCGCTATCTCAGGAGTCGTGACCGCCTTTTGCTCCGCCTCCACCATCTGCTCAGCTATTTCGCCTTTGGGGGCTTTGTCCTCCACAAGCAACGCCTCAGCAAACTCTGCAACCTTTTTCTCCAGGGCAGCATCGAGAGCGTTCGCGGAAACGGGATTGGAGATTATCTCTTTAGCAACCTCCACCGGACCAAGATCAACCAGACCAGGCGTCCCCTTATTAGACCCGGAAAATTCCTGGATCCCGACACTTGCAGCAGCAGTCTCCATGGGCTCACCATCGTTAAGCTCCTTGAGAATATCGGATCGGACTGGAGACAGTCTAAGGATCTCTCTCATTTCGGCCACGAGCTGAGCGAATGCTTCGTGAGATCCCGCCAAAACCGCTTTCTGCTCAGCTAAATTCTTTGCCTCGGCATCGAGAGATGGCGGATCGTCGCTTTGAAGAAGCCCAACAAACTGGAGATTGCCTTCAATCTGGGCAAGGTCGAGCATATTCTCCTTTGGTTCGCCGTCAATTTGGCTGAGAATATTTTTGACTCGGGAAACTTTGCCTTCGAGCAACATCATGGTCTCCCGTTTGGCCTCTAGAACGGCTCGCTCGACCTTGCTCTCGAGAAGCTCATTAGCAGCTTCAAGCTGCCTCGTCAGGCTAGCTATATGAGCATCCCGCTTTGCCTTTCCTGACTCTAGCCGCATGATCCGCTCGTCAGCTTCCTTGATGTGCTTTCTGTGCCCCTCCGCATCAGCTTCAAGATCTTTGATTCGTTTGACTGCTTTTTTCCGTTCGGCAACCTGAGCCGCCTCGACTTCTTTGAGCTTCCCATCCAGCTCAATGGCTTTCCGCCTAGCATCTTCGACCCCCTCGCGGTCCTTACGAGAGTCAGATTCGAATCCCATTACCATCCTGTTAAGATGGGATATGAACTGCATGGTAACGAGAAAATACGTTTAACTAAGTTTAGACGGATCGGGTAGCGAAAACAAGGCCAATATATGTCACATACCTTAACGCCCCTAAGCGACATCTCGCTGTAGGTTTTTTCCCTAAGCAAAGTGTCTGGTGGCGGAAAGCGATCACCTGGACAGGTGATTTTCGAGAAGATGGCCGCGGATGCTGAAGCATCACTGTATGCCCCTTCAGCGTTTATTGGAGCAGCGGAAAGAGGGATTGCTTCGGGAATCACCTTCGACGATTCAGTACGCCGCAGGCGCTTCGGGGCATCCCCCTTGTCGTCTGCTGACTGGCGCTTCTTGCTCGGGTTTTTCTTTTCCTTTGCCTTCCCTTTGCCCTTATCCTGGTGCGGCAGTAGTCGAGAATCGGTTGGACGAAGCCCTACAATGACTCCTCCAGAAGCCAATGAAGGAGTCAGTTCGGGGTGATTACCAGCGACCTTTGCTTCGGGGACAGCGGCGGGGGTAGATTCGTGGGTCGGGGGATGAGATTGGGCCAGCGCCTTGGCTTGTTGCGCTCTTTCCCCGGCTTCTGCCTCTGCCTTGGCTTTTGCGGCAGCTCGATCTCTGAAAGTTGGTCTTCCCATCGTATCTCTTGAAGAATGAGAAGGGGACGATTGCTCAACTGATTGTCCTTCTGAAAGGGCTCGTGCTCTCTCAACTCGGCGAAGGTTGAAATCTCTAGACCAATTGCACTTGCGAGCTGAAAGCGCTTCGTGAACTTCTGACAGATCGGGAGGCAATGAAAGACGAAGATGACGAACTGCAAAACAATAAAATTTAAGCAAGGTCAAAAAGAAACCTAAAGAAAAAAGGATAAAGGGAACTGCTAAGTAATGGAGACCCGAGCCGTGGCCCAAGTCGAGCAACGGATCGGCTACCAATTTCTCCCCAGACAGACTTGATAGACTGAAGGCACCTCCGACCCACCGATGCTTCAGAAATAGGGACGAAAAAGAAGTAATCTTCCCAATTATCGTCTTTCGACGGGAAGCCTCTTATGATGTTTCTCCTAACCTTGCCCGACACATAATATTTCAGCTCCCGCTTATTTCGACGCCTGAACTCCAGCAAGTGTGTCAGGTGTTCGACGCCGACTTCTAGATCGCACTCATAACTCCTGACCAGAATACCGACCATATGCCTGATTCCTCGAAGGTTGATTTGAGAGATAGCTAAGTTGTATTTCCAGATAAACTGGAGGATGGCGTCGGGGATCGGGAACCACAACAGGCAGCGGTAGAAGAAGCTTTCGTAAAGAGTGAAATGGTTAGGAGGGGGATTATTGGCTCGGTCTGATGGAGAAGGAAGCACAAACTCGATTTCCTCCGAAATACTGAACCTATGCCTAAGGGCCGATAGCGAATCCACGGTTGAAAGGGTTGAACCAGGTGGATCGGGTTGCTTCTTGTTTTTCTTCTTCCTTGGGGTTTGATGGTTAAGATGCATCAGACGCTTCAACTCCTGTCTGGCCACGACTGGATCGAAGAACCAATCCTCCGGTTCAATTTTTGGCAGATCGGGGTCCATTGCATCAGTGAAAGGGTTCGCCGCCTCGACGAATGGAGAATCATAGAGTTGGGCACTTCAAATCGCAAAGGATCCCCAGAATTGCTGCCCACTCCAGAGGATTCAGAAAGCACCATTTTTCTGCCAAGAAGGGAAGGTCCAACCCCCGAATCACTTGGATCATCCAGGTTTTCTGAAACGTGTGCGCCAGAAGAATCCTCCCGACCACAGCTTCGGGTGAGAAACAGATCGGGAGAGAAGGATGGTTCAGGAAGCGAAGACTGCCCCGAAATGCCGAACAAGCGGGTATACGGATCGGGAGATGCAGAAACAGATGAATGAGATATTCCGTTGAATTCGAAGACGGATCGGGGTCCTTGGAAGATATGAACAGATCGGGATCCCTAACAGCTCGCGAAAGAGAATCTAGGGTTTATAAGATTCAAAGGACGGATCGGGGTTCTCAGCGGCCTATCAAAATAGATCAAAACCTTTTAAACATTGAAGAACAAGTTGAAGATCTTCAAAACAAACTGCCGGAAAACTTGAAGACGGCGACGGAGCTAGTTGAAGATGGATCGGGAAATTCAAGTGGATCGGCGGCGAAGGAAGAGCAACGGAGTTTCGGCTAAAAACTTAAGCAAAAAAAATTAGAGAGAGAAAGAAGAGAGAGGTTACCTGTTTGAAGAAATTTTCGGAGAAATGAAGTGGAGAACAAATGAGAAGTATCACGGATTATATAGGCAAATGGTGACGTCATTCGCCTCGGGAACCAGCAAAAATGTTTGCATTCCCCGATAAAGGTGTCAAGGCAACAGAATCCCGAACTGAGTTTGCCTAGGAACTGAACCAGCAATACTACAAAGGAATGGTTCGGGATCGTCATCAAAAAGGACAGTTCGGGACGACCACGAGAATCGTTGATCTCACTCGACCATTTACAGCTCGGCACTAACATTACTGATACTGCCAAGCTGGGGGGCTAACTGTTGGGGTCAGATTTCACCCCTTGAGAATCAACGATTAAAAATGACTAAGTATGAAAAGGTGCTAGCAGCTAGATCCCTAACCATGAAGTTGGATCGGGTACCCCGAGCTGTGAGTGGGATCGGGGTCCCTAACCGCGAGAAGTTGGATCGGATCCCTAACCATGAAGTTGGATTGGGTACCCCGAGCTGTGAGTTGGATCGGGATCCCTAACCGCGAGAAGTTGGATCGGGATCCCTAACCAAGAAGTTGGATCGGGTACCCCGAACTGTGAGTGGGATCGGGATCCCTGACCGCGAGAAGTTGGATTGGGATCCCTAACCATGAAGTTGGATCGGGTACCCCGATCCATGACAAGTTGGATCGGGACCCCTAACTGTTACAAGTTGGATCGGGACCCCCGATCCGTGATGAGGTGGACTGGGATCCCTAACTATGAAGACAAGTTGGATCAGGATCCCGAACCGTGACAAGGAGGTGGATCGAGGTCCCTAACTGTGGAGGGAGAGTTGGATCGGGGGCGCGTACCCCGATCCACGGTACGATAGACGGATCGGGGGTCACGACCCACAGCGAAGAAGCTCGGACGTATACCCCGATCCATGGCGCGACAGACGGATCGGGGGTCACGACCCACATCGAAGAAGCTCGGACGTATACCCCGATCCATGGCGCGACAGACAGATCGGGGGTCACGACCCACAACGAAGAAGCTCGGACGTATACCCCGATCCATGGCGCGACAGACGGATCGGGGGTCACGACCCACAGCGAAGAAGCTCGGACGTATACCCCGATCCATGGCGCGACAGATGGATCGGGGGTCACGACCCACAGCGAAGAAGCTCGGACGTACACCCCGATCCATGGCGCGACAGAGGGATCGGGGGTCACGGCCCATAGTACGTCACCCGAGCCGTGAGCCATGGCATCACCCGAGCCGTGAACCATGGCGTCACCCGAACCACGAACCATGGTGTCACCCGAGCCGTGAACCATGGCGTCACCCGAACTGTGAACCACGGTGTCACCCGAGCCGTGAGCCATGGCCTCACCCGAACCGTGAACCGTGGTGTCACCCGAGCCATGAACCATGGCGTTACCCGAGCCGTGAACCATGGTTAGAGAATGGGCCGAGACAACGAGCCCACAGATTAAAGCCCACAAAAGAGATGACAAAGACAGCCCATGAATCGAAGCCCATGACGATGACAGGCTTTGCTAAAAGGAAATCCCGAAGAATTAGGAAATCTTCCTTATCTCTTTGGATACTAACTTAGCCGACTTAACTTAGTATATATACTCATGTAAACCCTAAGAAAAGGGGATCCGCAATTTACCTAGCAAAACTCTGTACTTTTGCTCTGACACAAAAAGCTTTCTAAGCAGCTTAATAAAACACCAACTTTGGATCTCTGTTTGTGTTTTTTGGTGGTTTTTTACTCAGAAGTTTCAGATCTCGCTAAAAGACATAACGAATTCAATTGGCGTGGATTTATACCCCCACATTCGGCAGAGTGTTTCCCTTCTAGCTCGGCGACCTTCTCTTGAAAGAAAGTCGCATCCTTGCAGGCATCTTCGACCCGACGCCTATCTTTTCGTATGTCGTGTTCGAAGGGTGCAACAATCTTGTTAATGGATGCGATGAACTGATCAGAAAAAGGAAAAAGTCAGTACTTAGTCATTTCTTTATTCACTGAAATGAACAATCTCCAAACATACCTTAATGCCGTGGAGCGACATATCGGCGTATAAATCACCATGAGAGAGCACGTCGAGAGGTGGTAGCCTATCCACCGAACAACGTACTTGTGAGAAGAGAGTCGCTGA
Source organism: Pseudoturritis turrita (assembly GCA_900406555.1). Lineage (NCBI taxonomy): Eukaryota > Viridiplantae > Streptophyta > Magnoliopsida > Brassicales > Brassicaceae > Pseudoturritis > Pseudoturritis turrita. The sequence goes on from OVBL01000491.1 coordinate 5,772, forward strand.
GGCTGCCTCATCATTGCATATTGGCACAGATCCCTCTTGCCTAAACGACGTTGGCAACGGCTCGGTAGTAGGCTCGGTAAGAGTTTGAGGCTCTGTTCTTGCTCCAATTTCACCAACTTTTTCGGTAGTTGGCTCTGTGACTTGTTCAGCTACGTCGACGGCTCGGCCAGTCTCCTCTTTTTGTTTCTTCTCCTTCAATGCCTGCTTATCACGGATCGTCAATCTTTTTCCCATGTTTTTTCTTGGAGGACTTGGCAATGGAGATTCAGACTCCGAACTGTCAGATACCTCAACACCGGCGAAAATGGCTTGGGCTTTCTCGACTCTTCTTAGGGAAAAATGTTTTTCCCAATGGCACTTTGTAGCAGCAAGTGTGTCCCGAAGCGTGAGCGTGTCTTTTGGGTAACGTGGGAGAATCTGCCGAACTGCAAAAACAAAGAAGAGAAAGCGGTGGTCAGCTCGCTACAAAACAAAACATTAGCAAATCTCCTGAAAAGTCTACGGCTCGCCCACCAATAGTTCCCCACTCTGCCCTGACGTAATGAATGCTCTCGGCTTCCACCGTAGCATCGTTAATAGGGACAAAGAAAAAATAATGTCCCCAGTCGCTGTCCTTGTTTCGGAAGCCTTCGATAATCTTCTTTTGCTTCTCATTGGAAATATAATAGGCTCGGGAGTTTTTGATCTTTCGAAACTCAAGGAGCTGCCGAAGATGGGAGATGCGAATAGTTACATCGCACTCGTAGCTCCGAACCAGGATCCCAACCAAGTGACGCATCCTGCGAGGCGTAATTTGGCTCGGTGCTAACCCATGTTTGTACAGAAAGCGGATGATCAAGCCGGGGATTGGGAACCAGAGTAGACAATCGTAAAAGAAGCACTCGTAGAGAGTGAAATGCCCGGGCGGCGGAGATTCAGCTCGGTCAGTCGAGGCCGAAACAATCAGATCTATATCTTTTGAGATATTAAATCGATGCCTCAGTGCCTCCAAAGACTCAGCAGTGCATAAAGACGAACCAGGTGGGTCGGGTCGTCTCTTGGGAGCTTTTTTCTTAGGCTTTCGCCTCGTCGATGTGCTAGCCTGGTGGCTCGCAAACAATCTCTCCAAACGCACCTTTTCCGCCTCGTCAATAACATATTCTGTTGGCTCGGCTTTGAATTCCTCAAGAGCTCTCTGAATCAAAATTGCCTACGCATCCGCCTCGGCATCAAAAGCTTCATCAGCCAAAGAAGGGACAACAATCTGCAATCGACCCAGCGGGGAACTAGGCTCAGCCGGCTCGGAAGTCTGAGGAGATAAAACCATCTTACGACCGAGCAGCGAAGCAGAATTTGCTGAACCAATTGAATCTTCTAGCTCGGCGGTATGAGACATCAGAGTTTTTCAGCTCGGGAATACGCCTTGGCTGGAATTAGAAAAAGTTTGGCTCGGAGTCAAACTGATACTTAGCAGGAGGTGGAGAGATCTTGGCTCGGAGTATAAAAAATTTCGGCTCGGAGACAGAGAGAATCAAGGCAGCAGCGCGATCCGGATGATGATGGATTGGAAAATTCAAACACTCGCCGCAAATGAATGAAGACGGGTCGGAAAACTCAGGGGGTCGCCGGAAGGATTTGAAGATGGATCGGAGAGTTTATAGAATTGCCGAGCCATGTTTGAAGATATACCGGAAAACTCAAAGAGTTGGCGGCGGAAGTGAAGAAATAGATAAAAACCTAGCCAACAACTTAAACAAAAAAGAGAAAAAAGAAGAGAGAGAAGAGAGCTACCTTATTTTTCGGAAAATGAAGAGAAGTGAGTTATGAGGAGTGAGACGAGGATCTGAATATAAAGACACATGAAAGTACAGCGCGTGACGCCACACGGCCTAGGGAACATGCGAAAACGTTTGCGGTTCCCAATAAAGTTGTAATCATGATAAGAGATACTTCAAGCCAACATTACTGCCGAGCCAAAGACGAATCACTTATTGGGATAGTTCGGCAGCATATCAGAAGAAGATGGCTCGGCGGAATGGCAATCTAAGCAATACGACAAGATGACGAGCCAAAACAGCTCGGTCATACGAGTGATAAGCTGGCTCGGCAACATGACAAAGGTGCCGGTTCGGCAAAATGACAACTTAAATTAACATAACGAGCTAGAGTGGCTCGGCAATGCAAGTGACAAGTTGAGTCGGCAGCACGTCAAGGAATTTGGCCAGGCGACATGATACTCCAGTGTTGGCTCGGAATCAAAACACCTCGGTAACACTATCAGTTTGGCTCGGCATGTATCAATGCCCGGATGACGACTTCACCGCAAATTTGGCTCGGTGACCCAAAGATAGTTGATCTCGATCTTGATTTTTCACCTCGTCACTATTATCAATAATACTACCGAGTTGGGGGGCTAACTGTTGGGGTCGGTTTTCACCCCATCGAGATCAACACTTCTCTAGCGTGGTATTGACAAAGGGCGACGTGCCAACACCCCTGCTGGCTCGGCAGCAGGGAAAAGCAAGTGACGTGCCAACATCTTGGCTAGGCAGTAGAAGGAGCAAGAAACGAGCCAAAACTTGGCTAGGCAGTAGAAGGAGCAAGAAACGAGCCAACACCCCTGTTGGCTCGGCAGCAGGGAAAAGCAAGTGACGAGCCAACATCTTGGCTAGGCAGTAGAAGGAGCAAGAAACGAGCCAAAACTTAGCTAGGCAGCAAGAAGAAGCAGTGACGAGCCAACTTGGCTAGGAGCAGGAAGAAGCAGTGACGAGCCAATTTTTGGCTAGGCATGAAGCAGTGAGTGACGAGCCAATGTTTGGCTAGGCGACGAGCCAACGTTTGGCTAGGCATGAAGAAGTGAGTGACGAGCCAAAACCTGGCTAGGCATCAGGAGGAAGCAACACTCCTCTGGCTCGGCATCGAGAGGAGGTAATGACGAGCCAAACATTTGGTGACAAGCCAACCTGTTGGCAAACCAGCAAAACGGTGATGAGCCAACATGTTGGCGAACCAAAACCCTCGCCTCGGCATCAAGGAGAAATGGGCGACGAGCCAGCCCATCGATGACCCAACAAAGTAACAAGCCCAACATCTTAAATAGAATGAGGCAACGAGTCACGAGACATTGGTGGGCCGAGGCGACGAGGAAAAGAAAGAAGCCCACGAAAACCAGAGAAAGGAAATCCCGAAGAAAAAGGAAGTTTTCCTTATTCGTTTAGGAAAAAACCTAGCCGACCTATTTGTGTATAAATAGACGATGTACCTCTTTGAAAAGGAGATCCGAAAATTGACCTAGCAAAACACTGATTACTTTACAAACAACTTGAATAAAATCTCCATCTTTGGATCTCTGCTCTTGGTTTCTTTACATAGAAGTTTGTCGAATCCCTAAATTCTCCTTACAAGTTTTGGTTGTGCGAGTTTCGACTCCCACAACTGGCATTCCCTTTGATCTGAGAACTCATGAAGGTATTTGTTTTGTTGGAGATGCTCTAGGTCTCCCAAAAGAAGTTGATGACTACACAAAAAACCTTACCAGCCTTAGTATTGCTCATATCAGAAGTATTGTTGATCTCTCAAAATCCCTTCCCTCTTCTCTGGAACTGGAAAGAGAAGATGGACAAGTATTCACATGTGATATATCTTATCCCTGGGTGCCTCCTTCCTGCTCACACTGCAAAAAGTTAGGGCATAATATCAGATATTCTCCGGGAGTTTCTCAGCAATGGGTTCCTGTTCCAAGAGGCAAAGAGAATGTGTCACCTACTAGTGGTAACCAATCAGCCACTAATGGTTCTCAGAGTTGGGTTCATGTGTCTAAAGGCAAAGATAAGAAGCCTCCTCCTAGTGGATCCAAGGCAGCCGCTAATGTTATCCTAGTTGACTCCCCCAATTTTGAGTCAAGATTCAATTCCTGAGTCTTCCTCTACTATGGATGTTCCAGTAGGAGACATCTCAAGCTCTTCCTCTACGGCACCAGGTTTAACCTCTACGGTGTTGACTAGCTCCCCTGGTTGTCTGACCTCTACTCAGTCTATTATCTCAGCTACAGCTGGTTCTTTCTCTCCACAACAGGATTTCCCCATGTTGGTTGACAAGGAAAACTGTGTTTTAGGGCTTCCAGCCCATCCAAAACCCACCCAGAAGGTCCAGGAGTTTATTGCTGCTGGATTCCATCTCACCACCTCTTTTCCCTCCTCTCCCTCTACTCCCCTATCCATCCCTGACTCACTACCCAAATACCAACATAATTTATCCCACTACCAACATAAATTATCTACTTCATTGACCCATCCCTCTTTTGTCTCAAAGAACCATTTCTCCACTCTTCAAACCACCTTGGAGCTTGTTGGGTATCAATCTACTACAATTCCTTCTATTTTACATGCTCAGGAATCCCCCCTTATTCTGGGGGTGACCACTCCTAAGCCTCTATGAATACACAACTACTTTTTTGGAATGTCCGTGGACTAAATGATCCGGACAAGAAACAACCTTTTGTTAAATGGCTAAGTACTCATAAGCCCATATTTGGGGCTCTTTTGGAAACTAAGATAAAAGAACAATTTCTGAACCAGTTTATGTCTACAACTTGCAAAGGATGGAGCTTTACCTCTAACCACAACTCTGATGAGAGTGGCCGTATTATCCTCATTTGGAAGTGGCCTGCTACAGTGAGGGTCCTGCACCAATCTAGAAAATCATTAACTTGTGAAATATAGATCTCCAACCAGAGACCATTTGTCTATACAGCAATCTATGCCTCAAATTCCAGCCAGGAAAGGAAACTTCTTTGGAAAGAACTTCAAGACTTACATTTTTCTGCTCAGCTTGGAGGTGTTCCCTGGATTATTGACGGGGATTTCAATCAGATACTTCATCCAGTAGAGCACTCTCTTCCCCAGACCAATCTTCTCACAAAGCAGATGGTGGATTTCAGAGACTGCTTATTGAGTATTGGTGTTTTTGACCTGAGGTTCAGAGGTGTTTTCCACACATGGACAAATAAAAGGCCTTCAGGTCCTATCACTGAAAAGTTAGACAGACTATTAGTAAATAATGCTTGGCTTAATGCGTACCCTGACAGTATTGCCTCTTTCTCTGCTCATGAGTTCTCTAATCATTCTCCCTGCATCTTGGACCTTGCTTGCCCCTTGCCATCTATGGGAACTCGGCCCTTCAGATTCTTCAATTATCTGATCAAGCATCCCTCCTTTTGTATCACTGTGGAAGCTAGCTGGCTTGATTCTGGTTGCCCTGCTCAGAATCTCACTTACTTCTATTTCAAACTAAAGGCTCTCAAGAGGGCTTTAAAAACGTTAAACAGAGACAATTTCTCAAATATCCAAAAAAAAGTTTCAGAGGCTACCCATCTGTTGGAGATTGCTCAGATTCATGCCTTAAATCAACCATCTCCATCATCCTTTCAAGATGAAAGAGATGCTCATGACAAATGGAGTTTCTTGTCAAACATTGAGGAAGAATATTTTATCAAGAATCAATTGGCTGAAGGAAGGTAACCTGAATACCTCATATTTTCACAAAATAATGGAAATGAGGAACTCCTTCAATGCCATTAGATCATTCACTCTAGTGGATGACACAATTATCTCCGACCCTCTGGCTATGAGCAATCTTGCCATAGATCATTTCAAATCAATCCTTGCACCTGGCTTTCTACCTGTTCTAAGGTTAACCAGCAGCTGGTTCTAGGACTTTACCCCCTTTAGCTGTAGTTCTTCTACCAAATTGTTGCTGGCTTCTCCTCCTTCCCCTGAAGAGATACAAAGGATGTTATTCAAAATGAATCCTAAAAAGGCTCCTGGCCCTGATGGTCTAACCTCTGGCTTCTATAAAGTAGCATGGCCTATAGTTGGAAATGAGCTTACCTCGGCTATTCTCCACTTTTTCAACACTGGTTTTCTTCCACTGTCTACCAATGCAACTCACTACAAGAAAACGGGCCAATTTGCGACTACGATTGTGGTAACAAATGCTTCCATTTGCGAGGGATTTGCGACCAAATCAGAATCGTCGCAACCAGGTAGTCGCAAACGAAAAATCGTCGCAATCTAGTCGCAAAATATGCGAGGAAAGAAATTTGGTCGCAAACGCCTCGCAAATGTTTGCGAGGCATTTGCGAGGCAAAGTTTGCTAGTAGTTTGCGAGGACTATTTTGCAAGGCATTTGCGAGGCAAATTTTGCTACTAGTTTGCGAGGACTATTTTTGCAAGGCATTTGCGAGGAAAAATTTGCTACTAGTTTGCGAGGACAATTTTGTGAGGCATTTGCGAGGCAAATTTTGCTACTAGTTTGTGAGGACAATTTTGTGAGGCATTTGCGAGGAAATATTGCGAGGAGTTTGTGGGGCAAAGGACGGTCGCAAATCAGTTGCAAAAAAATAGATAAATTTTTTTTTTTAAAACAGAATTTTTAATGGTTTTCGGAAATAAAATAAAAATAAAATAAAAATTAATTATTACATAAAACGAGTATTTAGTACAACGAACAAAATAAACTACAAATCATCGATATCCTGAAAATCCGAAGCTTCATGAAATTCCGAAGCATAAGCTAAAGATGTTCCAGCTTCTCCTTGTTTCTTCTTCCTCAGTATCTCCCGAATCGCCGGGTTCGAATCCCCAAGTAACTCGAATATCATATCATAGGCGTCGTATTGCTGCTTCAGCGATCTGATCTCTGCTTCCGCGATCTCTAGCTTCTTATCTCTAATCGGGTCCGGGACGTATGTCGAAACCGGGTAAAAGGGAACTCCCTCGTCATCCGTCGGAATAGATCCCATGAAAGCAATCTTCTCCTTTCTGGTACGAGGAGCTAGCTGTAAAATAAAATTTAATAAAAAAAAAACAAATACTTAAATAATTATATATGAATTAGTAATAAAAGTTTGTTTTCGTTACCTTAGTGGCGATGCGGTTTACGTCCACTGGATCATTTGGACGGGTTGACAATCAGGAGTGGACTGCGATGTGATTTCCTCGACCTGGACAGTCACATCGCCGTAAAGCTGTTGAACTCGACTATCAACCAACGTACTGTCATTGCGTCTATGGATCTTCTCCCAAATCTCGGGCATCGTAGCCCGGGCATCTTTCGTCTGTGCCTGAAAAATGGTAAAAATATGTTAAATCGTGAGATACTTTAACTTAAAGAATTTTTAAAATTTGAACTATAAAAATTGAATTCAACTTACAATACGGCGCGCTTGTTCGAAGAAAGACAACTGCCCCGAGACATGCTTTGAATTGCCTTCTCCGTCAACCTTGGTGTAACGCGCGGCCCGGCACTTGATGCTCGTGTCTTCGGAAGTCGGCAACTGCCAGTAGGCAATGAGACCCGCCCAAACCGTCGGGTTGAACCACTCAGGCTTCGCATGCTCAGGGTTCGCCTTCCATTTTTTTTCCAGCGGCCGACTTGATCAGTAAGGCGATGCATCGCCTTGTCATCGAAGACATCCCGGACCAGTCCCGTGATCTCGACATCCCATCTGTATTTTTGCTATAAAAAATAAAAATTCACATTAGTATAAATTTAATATTAGTATATCCATTGTAAATTATAAATTAAATTATTAATAGAAATAAAATTATAAACTAACGCGAAATTAATAGAATTACCGCGAAAGTGTGAAACCACCTATCCCTCATCTCCTGGGGCACCTTGCTCCAACTCGGGTGTGGGGCTTTGAAATCCCGCTCGATCAGTTTCCTAATAGTTTGTCCAACTTTATTATGCCCAAACCTGGAAATAAAAAGGTTATGTTATAAACAATTAAAAAAAATTGTTTATTTAATAATTGAAAAAAAATAATATAGTTACCATAAAGTCCCCGGGGAAAGATGCGGATCCAATCTCGTTAGAACATCCCGTCCGGGACTAACGAGAAGCTGGTCCATCATCATATGCTCGAACTGTGGAGCCTCAGGTGGCAGATCATGTGGCTGCGTCTCCGGAACAAAATCCAAGATAGGCGGAGTCGATGTAGAAGGTCCGTCACGTCGTGAATGGGACCCGCCGCGTCGCGGTACAGGTGTACCAGAGGCGGATAAAAAACCGGTATACTCATTATGCCTATCACCCATCTGCAATAAAATATTTAATAAAAATTAAATTCAATCTAAATATATTCCTAACCATTCTAAAACCAAAACTATAAATTTATTCCATACCTAAATCTATTCCTAACCATTCTAAAGCAAAAATTATAAATTTTAAAAAAAAATCGGAATATACCTTTTAGAGAGAGAGAGAGAGAGAGAGTTGCGAGTAGAGAGAGGGAGGATGTGAGAAAATGAGCAAAGAGCAAGGAAAATTCGGCTGCCTTATATAAAAATATATATAGTCGCAACTTGGTCGCAATCTAGTCGCAAAAACGAACCGTTTTTTCACCCAATCGGATTTACCGTCCAAATTTGCGACTGATTTGCGACGCCACGTGGCAATCTAATCGCAAATCTGGTCAAATTTTCAACACATGCCAAAATAAAAAGGTTAATTTTTTTTATTACCGCCAGGTTTTGCGACTAATTTGCGATGCCACGTGGCAATCTAGTCGCAAATCTGGTCAAATATTCAACACGCGGTAAATTAAACCGCCAAGATTTGCGACGCGGTTACCATGTGGCGTCGCAAATTAGTCGCAAAAATTTGCTACTCATTTGCGACTACCCGAATCAAATAAGAAGAAAAATGGTTTAGAGTTTAGGGTTTCGGTTTATCACAAAGTTCATACATATATACATCCTATAGTTATACATTAGGGTTATGTATTTAGGGTTTCGGGCAATTATATAAGCAATTCGATAATGCTACTAAAATTGATCGAATCATCATGCATTAACTATATAGTGACATACTTAATCTCTGTAGATTCTTTAAATCTAGATGTTGTTCGAGAAATTAATAGGGTTTATTCAACTAGCCTATATGCATTAGGGTTAAGGGCTTATAGGTTTTATTTAGGATTTAAGGTTTATAGGATTTTTTAGGGTTTAGGGTTTAGGGAAAATTGCGACTAATTTGCGACATCTAGTCGCAATCTAGTAGCAAATTGTATATTTTGCTACTAAATTGCGACTACAAGTCGCAAATTAGTCGCAATTTGTACTTGGTTTATTTTTTAAAAAAAACACACGGTACATAATTTAGGGTTTAGGGCTTCGAGGGTTTATTTAGGTTTCTAGGATTTTTAGGGTTTAAGGTTTATAGGATTTTTAGGGTTTCGGGTAAAGTAAATACAAATTTGCGACATCTAGTCGCAATCTAGTAGCAAATTGTATATTTTGCTACTAAATTGCGACTACAAGTCGCAAATTAGTCGCAATTTGTACTTGGTTTATTTAAAAAAAAAAAACACGGTAAATAATTTAGGGTTTAGGGTTTCGAGGGTTTATTTAGGTTTCTAGGATTTTTAGGGTTTAAGGTTTATAGGATTTTTAGGGTTTAGGATAAAGTAAATACAAATTTGCGACTAATTTGCGACATCTAGTCGCAATCTAGTAGCAAATTGTATATTTTGCTACTAAATTGCGACTACAAGTCGCAAATTAGTCGCAATTTGTACTTGGTTTATTTAAAAAAAAAACACACGGTACATAATTTAGGGTTTAGGGTTTCGAGGGTTTATTTAGGTTTCTAGGATTTTTAGGGTTTAAGGTTTATAGGATTTTTAGGGTTTAGGATAAACAATATACAAAATTGCGACTAATTTGCGCAATCTAGTAGCAAATTATTATATTGCTACTAGATTGCGACTAGAGGTCGCACATTAGTCGCAATTTGTACTTGGTTTATTTAAAAAAAAACACACGATACATAATTCTTACAAACGATGATTATAATACACGATACATAATTGTTTTTCATCATGATCGGAAACTTAAGTTTGTCCATTTTCGTCTTCTTCGTCATCATCCTCAACTTCGTCCCCTTCATCAAACTCGTTTGACTCCGCTTGACTATCAGATTCCTCGTATATGACTTCAAGTCCCCTATAAAGCGGGTCAATTCTGGTCAAATCATTGCTTGAATCGACGGGGATGGAAATTGTTTCTGTCCTTTCAGGTTGCACGGGCGGTAGATCATTATCAGCTAAGCCCCCGATAATTCGACCCCGTGGGTTAACTTTAATAACAGACAACCAATTCTGATCACGTCGGACCCGAGTTCGAGGGTAAGGAATGAAAACTACTTGCTCCGCTTGAGATGCTAACATGAATGGCTCGAACTTGCCAGTGTAACTCCGGTGTCCCTGTACATCCACGACTCCGAATTTTCTTAATCTTACTCCAACCCCAACAGTTGGATCAAACCAATCACATCGAAATATGACGCATTTAAGATTCATCATCCCAACATACTCTACTTCTACGATTTCTTTCAGGATACCGTAAAAGTTGGTATCACCTGGGACATGGATAACATAATTTGCAGTGGCCCTTCGTTGCCCATGCTCAAATGTATGGAAAATAAATCCGCGAGTACAATACATCTTAGCGGTTCTTATATTAGCGATAGGCCCCATCACGAACTTGTGGACCCACAGAGGCCAAGTTCCCGGCCGAGACCTCCTCTTGGTCACCTACAAGGCCAAATGCAATTCGTTGATTACTAATTAATTAATATCAGATATATATATATATATATATATATATATAAGATTATGGTTATAGTTACCTTCTCTCTTATCTATCCTGCGAAATCATGTTCAACGTATGATCTCACTTCTTGGTCGTCAAGTTCCGGAAATACTTCCTGTATTTGCTGTTCGAGCATCCTGTGCATCACATAATAAAGGATGATGATTAATTATAATTAATTGTATATGTATATAAGTAAACTAGTACTATATATACCTTTCCTACGGTCGAAAGAAGTTATAGTTTAGCAAGATATAAGTATGAGCTGCGTGAGAATGCTTGTAATCACACCACTCGCTTGGCTTTACTTTGCCACCCATTCGGCCTAAATCCGAGAAGACATCGGGTACTCCCACATTAGGATATGTTCGCCCAACCCCACCATCATCGTATCGTTTACGACCCGTTTTCTTTGTTTTCACGGTTGGGCTAAAGTAGTAACTCGAGAAATTAGATGTCTCCTCGGTCAAACTTCCTGCCACAATAGATCCCTCAACCCTTGCGAGATTTTTTGCTTTCATCTTCAGATGTTTGTAGAACCTTTCGAATGGGTACATCCATCGAAATTGGACTGGTCCACCAAGATCCAACTCATGCGGTAAGTGGACTACCAGATGTTCCATCACGTCGAAAAATGAAGGAGGAAATATCTTCTCCAGCACGTTTTGCGTCCATTCATCAATTGAAACACATCAGTCTGATCCAGACATTGCCGACCAGACATACCAAACGGACTAAACCCATCAGTGCAAAGACCCAAATAAACATTTCTATGTTCTTCAGCAAAGTCTGAATGTACCGTGTTAAAGTGTTTCCACGCCTTCGCATCTGATGGATGAGAGATCACCCCTTCCTCACTAAAGTGTTCTGCGTGCCACCTTATTGCCCCAGCAGTCTGCTCTGACTGGTATAATCACTTCAATCTATCTGTTATCGGAAGATACCACCTACGCTGGAACGGCACCCTCGTGCAGCCACCTGTCTCTTTATATCTCAGTTTTCCGCAAAAACGACATTCCTGCAACTTAGCATCATCTTTCCAGAAAATCATACAGTTATCAATGCAGACGTCAATCATCTCAGACGGTAAACCAAGACTCGCGACCAGTCTCTGTATTTCATAGTAACTCTCTGCCGAGTTATTACCCTCCGGCAAATACTCGTTAAACAATGCAGTCCATTTATCCATGCAATTTTCACTAATGTTATCTTCGCTTTTAATTGTCATCATCCTAGATGCTAATGACAATTTTGAAAGCCCTTCTCTACATCCTTCGTAGATGGGTTCATTAGCAGCGTCTAACATATCGTAAAACTTTTTAGCACTCGGGTTTGGTTCTTCAAAAGTATTATCATTAAATGAGGCAGTACTTTCATGAAATGCATCAGTAACCATGTCATGAAACCTATTCCCATCACTATTACCATATCCATATTCATTATAATCTTGCTGATGAGCATGCTGATCATAGTTATTATCAAAACTACTAGCGCCATCTTGATTGCCATGATAACTCGTACTTGAACTACCCAGAACAGTAACTACAAAATCTTCTCCGTGCGCAAACCACACATAATAGTTAGGTAAAAAACCCCTCGTATATAAATGCTTCCAAACAGTGTTTGCATCATGATGATCAATGTTCTCGCACTTAACACAAGGACAGAAAATTTTGTTACCGTTTTCTCCCGCGAATGACTGATGTGTCGCGTGGGTCAAAAATTGATCAAGACCATCTCTAAATTCTCTCGTCACTTCACCGGTATCTGGATCTCGCCAATTGTACATCCATGCCCGAACCGTGTATATCTCATGATGCCAAGACATGATCCGATTATCGACCTCTCCACAAAAAATATCGGATTTATAGTGTGTTTGCGAAATAAAATATGTTTGTGAGTAGATTTGGGATGTTTGTGATATGATTTTCGTCTCCCCCATAGCTTGCTATTTATAGAGGATCAGCCATTTTTGCTACTCATTTGCGACCAACCTTTGTTACTAATTTGCTAGGACAAAATATTTGCAAGGCATTTGCTAGTAATTTGCTACCAATTTGCGACCAAAAATTTAGTAGCAAAAAGCAGTTGGAAATCATCGAAAACGTGGGTACCTACTTTCTAAATATTCTCGCAAATCAGTCGCAAATCTTAGAAAATATCTGTCCCCGCAAATGCCTCGCAAATTTGCAACGTGTTTGCTACAAACTATCTTTTCGTCGCAAATTTGAGGATATTTACGACGAAATTTATCCACGCAAATTTGCGACTAATTTGCGACTCCAAACGCAAATGCCTAGCAAATGCCTCGCAAATTTGCGACCTCATATTGTGGTCGCAAATTCTCCTCACAAATGGGCCTGTTTTCTTGTAGTGACTATCCTTGCTCTGGTTCCAAAAAAGCCAGGTGCGTCATCAGTCTCTGACTTCGGGCCTATTTCTTGCTGCAGTACAGTGTATAAATTAATCTCCAAAATGCTTGTTAGTAGACTAAAACCAATGCTGCCTGAATTTTTAGTACCTAACCAAATAGCTTTTGTCAATGGGAGACTGCTAGTGGAGAATACCATCCTAGCTTCTGAGATTGTTCAGGGTTATCACAGAAACAAAAATTCGAGTAGAATTACTATCAAAGTTGACATAGCAAAGTGATAGCTCTAAGTTTTACCCTAGAAAAATCTCTGCAAGTGCACAGAACTACAGTTATAGTATAAAGGATTATCGTATCCCTAGAGACCTAATGTTGCACAGCAAATTCTCAGTATCGAATCAAGCTAAGTAAGTAAATAATGTAACTAACGAAAATAATTAAGAAAATCAGTTGGAAAACTTGTTGAAAGCGGGTTTTAATCAATGAGACAAACGTTAGGTCTTGGAAAATTCTTTGTTAAATCTGAATTGTAGACTAAAAGATCGTTAGGATATTTATGAAGATTCGTTCTCGAACTCGAAACACAACTATAAAATTAACCAACTTTCGTTGCGAGGATTATCTATATCTAGACCCTAGAATTCCAAATTTCTTTGCAAATTCAAACAATTCAGACAAGCATTAGATTCATGTTCGATTGTTCAGAAAACCCCTAAGCCAAATTTCTTTGCGAATAGGAATTTTGCTCATCTAAGATAGTTCAGGCAATCAATAATACTTTCGCATCTATTAATCAACCTAAGTTCTGAATTCTAGGTGATCAAGCTAGAATTAGCATTAAATACAATCTAGATGAAGAACTATATGATTATCCTAACAATATATAATCTAACAATTCATCTTCAACCTTTGAATAACCCTAAACCTAACAAGCAAACTACTCAAACATGGTGATTGAAACAAACACCGTGAAAAGAAAAGTATGCATAAAGGAAATAAGCAAAGATACAAAAGAGGAACAAAATCTCTCTCGTAGTCTCTCTATGTCTCTAGAGAATAAGAACTGCCTCCTAACAATGGCTTTAAAAACGTAAATATAGTCTAAAACACGAATGGGGCTAATCTGCAACTCTCGGAAATTTTTGGATCAAAGATGTAATTTCTGAAAATTTGAGGTGCAGATTCGCAGAGGGTGTCGATCGACACTCTAGAAGGTGTCGGTCGACACCAGTGGAAAAACGTTGCACTCTTCCTGATTCATCCGTCCTCCGTTTCCTCTTTGTTCGGTTTGACTCCAAATACTCCCAAAATACTCCGAAGTCGCCTAACTCATGCAATAACCTGCAAAGACTCATAAAAACAACGGATATCATGGTCGAAAACCGGTAAAAACCATGATATATCAACTCCCCCAGACTTAGCCTTTGCTTGTCCCTAAGCAAATACCAAGAATAAAGTCGAGGTTTGAAAATCACGGGAACTCACCAATTCTCCAAAATGCGACATTGACAATACTTTTGAACCCATGTATCACAGAATCGAATTAGATAGTATGTCAGTGTACTTACCACAAGCTTAGCAATCGTCCCAAGATACGGTTCAACATTCTTTAGAGAAATTCGACTTCACCATTGTTGACTCCTTTAGTTATTTAAGCGTGCGGTCTCATCGAGGGAATATCGATCAAAGAAACCACAAACTCTTCTCTTCCAAGCTTCTGAACAGACAGAAAGTGTCGGTACAACTCCTTTATTTTCTCTTCCCTTAGTTGATTTTCTCCCTACTTTTCTAGGGTGTCATTTCTATTTTTTCAATCAACTTTTTTTTATAGCTCAAAACAGTGCTTCTCACTTTTCTGTTTTTTGTGAGGAGACATTTTCGTGAGATGCTCGCCTTCCTAGTCTTTTCTACGAAACTCGGGCTGCTGTCCTTGAGCTGCTTTCCATTATCTTTTTTATAGGGAATATCAAAAGGAGATTGCACCAACTTCTCTTGACAGTCATTGAAGAGGAATCAGGTTCGATGTATACCAAGCCCCAAGATGAGAGAATTAAAGTTCATTAGGTGCGAAGTCAACGCTGGATCTTTTGAACTCTCCTGAAACATGAACTTTCTCCGGTAAATCGATCCACTCATAGTGTTCTACCTAGTAAAATATGCAATTAACTGCTGTAACAATGGTCCTTCAAGTATCAATGCAATGTGGTTGGTTCCAAAGAAAAGCTCATACTTCCCAACAAATTTTTTGACTCAATAAACAACTTGGACTGACTCAAAGAGGAAACAAAAAGAAAAAAATGATGTTAGTAAACGATAAACACCCTCCCCCATACTTACTTCACACCGTTCCGGTGTGAAAATAAATCAAGAGAAAGGTAAAACATACTCAAAAGAATGAAAAATAAAAGAAGAGAAAAAACTTACCAGTGGGTTGCCTCCCACCAAGCGCTTGTTTTAAGTCATTAGCTTGACTTGGATGCCATTTAGGCGTGAGGTGGATCTGCGAGGGGCACTGTGTCTCCCTCATCCCTTGAGAACCTTGCATGTGATGGCTTTGGATGGTTCTCCTTTGCAGCTAGTATTCCTCCTTCAGACTTCCAAGGAACAACACCAGGAAAGAGCTTCATAGTATTATGCAGCATCTCTTGGACAACAACCTCTCCTCTCTCCCTCAACTCTAAGGGGATGATAATTCTGAACTTGGAAAAAGGTTTTGAGGTCCCTTTACACCTCACTTTGGGGTCAGTCAGGTCTCCATCACATCTCAGAGAGACTAGAGTCGAATGTGGAGCACATGGGATCTTTTTGCACTTGGAATTTGCTGGTTTGTTGACTTCATGATGTGCAAGGGAAGGAGTCATCTTGAGGACGTTTTGGACCTTCTTCGTGTCATCTCCAGGGTCTAAAATCGGCTTTTCTCCATCATTGACAGTAATACAAGAAGTCTCTTTGACATGAACTGTAGGGTAGAAGACATTCTTGTTGATCTTGGAGAAAGAGATTCGCTGATTAGGATAATCCACAATCGCACCCACAGTTGCAAGGAAGGATGCACCAAGAATTAATGGTTTTTGTTGTCGTTTTTCATCTCCATAATGTGAAAATCCGCAGGGACAAGACAATCTCCTACTTGAAGCATCAGGTCAGGAATGAAGCCTTTTGGAGTTGTAGAAGAAGCGTCTGCAAGCTCGATAGATACATTTCGAGGTTGTAGATCCAAAATTCCTAACTTCTTTGTAACAGCCTGGGACATGACATTCACATTAACTCCCGTGTCACAGAGAGAATCCTTTAATTTCATGCCTTTGATGGAGCATGGAACAACGAACTTTCCTAGATTCACTAACTTAGGTAACTTCCTCAATGATGGTTGACCATGTTTCCCTTTTGCCTCTGGTACTTTGTCACTGTCATGGTTAATAGCCAATGGGTATGGTACCTTGAGTTTGTAGACGCATTCCATGGAAGTTTCAGGTTGATTTCTGGCCTCCAGAACGGTGTCGGTCGACACTGGAATGGCCTGGCTCCACACCAGCCTGTTACTGGTCGATTTTGGCACGTCTGGTATGGAGTGTCGACCGACACCACCTGCCAGTGTCGATCGACACCCTGATTGGTCGACACCCGCGTTCCTCTGGCTCGATTCTGGGTCGTCTGTATGGGGTGTCGTCTATATGGGGTGTCGTCCGACACTCCCCTTTGGTGTCGTCCGAGGTCGATTTTGGCACGTCTGTAGCGGGTGTCGGCCGACACTCCCCCTTGGTGTAGTCCGACACCTTATCTGCAAGATTAAAATCATCATCCTCTTCAACTTCTTCAAGCAAAACGAAATCCTCTTCATTCACACTCTTTTCAAACACTGGTTTCACCTCTTTTCCACTCCTCAGAGTGATCGAATTGACGTATTGTCTTGGATTCATGTCGGTCTTTCCTGGAAGAAAACCTTATTGTCTCCTCAATGACTCTGCGGTCTGAGCAACCTGGGTATCTAGATTCTTCACATGGGTATTGAGAGCTTCAAATTTCCCATTCAAATTCGTGTACCTGGCATCCATCTTACCATTGAAATCAATCGTCATCTTCTGCTGACCCTCAAGAAGCCTCTCAAACATAGACCCAATCTTGCTTGATTCCGGTGAATTTGGTGGTGGTGCTTGATAAGTTGAACTTCCATAAGTCCTGGTGTAGCCACTGTTATGAGCCAGTTTCTGGTACGACTGATTGAATTCAAAACCCATCGGATTACCTTCAGCATTCTTGTAACCTCCTCCTTGAGCATTGCTAGTGAAGTTCCTGTTGCTCTGACCATACTGAAAGCTATGACCTTGATATCCTCCACCAATGTAGTTGACATCTTCAACTTCATCTTCTTCAATGGCCTCAACTTCAGCAGCAAAGTGAACAACCTTCTTATTTTTACCCAGTAAGAGACTATGTATTGAATCCAACTTAGCCTGGACCCCTGCAATCTGACTACCCTCTAGACTTCCAGCTTGCTTTTGCCTTTCATAATCTGACATCTTCGTGCTATTACTCGAAGCCAAGTTCTTGATAAGAATCAAGGCATCATGTGGGCTTCTCGTCATGAAATTCCCATTACTCGCAGAATCCAGTGACATATGATATCTCCAATCAACCCCTCTGAAAAAAGTACTGAGCAACTGAGCTTCACTGAACCCATGGTGTGAACAGTCTCTCTGATATGACTGGAAACGAATCCAAGCTGCCTTGAAAGACTCCATAGGACCTTGAGAAAAGGTAGATATTCTAGTTCTCAGCTCTTCAGATCTAACATCGTCATAAAAATGGTTCAAGAACGCATTCTTCGTCGCTTCCCATGTAGTCAGCAAACCTGGAGGAAATTGTTTCAACCAGCTAGCTGCTTCTCCTGCAAGAGAATATGGGAAAAACTTACAGAACAGTTAGTCATTGTTGACTCCATTGGCCTTAATGCCACCAACCAGGTCCTCAACTTTCTCGATATGATCCATGGGATGTTCATTGGAGAGTCCATGAAACTGATGCTGTCCCACGAGAGTGTAGTACTGAGGCTGAATCTGAAAATCGTGCCTCTCAAAAGCAGGAGGTCTGATCGCAGATCTGTTGGCATAGAACTGATCAGGCCTGTTGTAGTCTGCAAGTGTCCTGACTACTTCGCGCCCTTCGAGTTGGAATTGCGCTCAATTGTTGTTCTCATTCTGATGCTCAAGTTGTTCCACAATCACATTACCATCAACGCCAAGCTTCTGACCTTGCGCATTGCGTCTGTTTCCCTCTTCGTCAAACAATAAACCAGCTTCATCCCGAATAAGTACTATCGGATTGACCATCTCGACTGGTTTTTTTGCTTTCATGTTCGTACGCTCTAAGTTTGCTAGCTCTTGATTACTAAGATTGACTAGATTTTGATCTTTGTTGCTTCTGGTTCTACGATTAGGCATACACCTGAGACACACAAGAGTAAGTGATAGAGCGCGTAAGTAACAAAAATAAAAATAAAAACTTAGACGAAATTCTACTACTAAAAATTCGTAGGCAACAATTAAGTCCCCGGCAACGGCGCCAAAAACTTGATAGTTCTAAGTTTTACCCTAGAAAAATCCCTGCAAGTGCATAGAACTGCAGTTATAGTATAAAGGATTATCGTATCCCTAGATACCTAATATTGTACATCAAATTCTCAGTATCGGATCAAGCTAAGTAAGTAAATAATGTAACTAACGAAAATAATTAAGAAAATCAGTTGGAAAACTTGTTGAAAGCTGGTTTTAATCAATTAGACAAACGTTAGGCCTTGGAAAATTCTTTGGTAAATCTGAATTGTAGACTAAAAGATCGTTAGGATATTTATGAAGATTCGTTCTCGAACTCGAAACACAACTATAAAATCAACCAACTTTCATTGTGAGGATTATCTATGTCTAGACCCTAGAATTCCAAATTTCTTTGCAATTTCAAACAATTCAGACAAGCATTAGATTCATGTTCGATTGTTCACAAAATCCCTAAGCCAAATTTCTTTGTGAATATGAATTTTGCTCATCTAAGATAGTTCAGGCAATCAATAATACTTTCGCATCTATTAATCAACCTAAGTTCTGAATTCTAGGTGATCAAGCTAGAATTAGCATTAAATACAATCTAGATGAAGAACTATATGATTATCCTAACAATATATAATCTAACAATTCATCTTCAACCTTTGAATAACCCTAAACCTAACAAGCAAACTATTCAAACATGGTGATTGAAACAAACATCATGAAAAGAAAAGTATGCATAAAAGAAATAAGCAAAGATACAAAAGAGGAACAAAATCTCTCTCGTAGTCTCTCTATGTCTCTATAGAATAAGAACTTCCTCCTAACAATGGCTTTAAAAACCTAAATATAGTCTAAAACACGAATGGAGCTAATCTGCAACTCCTGGAAATTTCTGGGTCAAAGATGCAATTTCTGAAAACTTGATGAAAAACGTTGCACTCTTCCTGATTCATCCGTCCTCCGTTTCCTCTTTGTTTGGTTTGACTCTAAATACTCCCAAAATACTCCAAAGTCGCCTAACTCATGCAATAACCTGCAAAGACTCTAAAAAGACTTAAAAGACTCGATAAAACAACGGATATCATGGTCGAAAACCGGTAAAAACCATGATATATCTCAAAGGCGTTTGACACTATAAGATGGGAATTTATCATTTGCTTGTTAAGAAGTCTAAGTGTTCGAGAAATATATCTAAGGTGGTTGGAAGCTTGCATCTGTCATATAACTTTTTCAATTGGCTACAATGGAGTTTTGAATGGGTTTTTCAAAGGCAAAAGGGGCCTCCGACAAGGGGACCCTCTCTCTCCCTACCTGTTTGTTCTGGCAATGAACTACTTATCACTATTACTAAATTAGGCAGCTGAAGAGGACAGTTTCAATTATCATTTCAAATGCAAGGAATCTAAATTGACCCACCTCTGCTTTGTTGACGACCTACTGATTTTTGTTGATGGAGATTTGTCTTCAGTGACACAAGTCCTAAGCATTTTACAAGACTTCAGGGAAAGATCAGGGCTTGCAATTAGTATTGAGAAAACCAGTTTTTTCAGCTGTGGTCTATCACCTGCAGACACAAATCATATTACTTCAGTCACTGGCTTTTCTCATGCTTCACTACCTGCCAGATATCTTGGTATCCCCTTATATAATAAGAAGCTCAATCTGGCTAACTGTGAAACTCTGCTTCAAAGAATAAAGGAGAGATTAGCTACTTGAACTACAAGATCTCTGTCCTTTGTAGGCAGAAGACAAATTATATCTTCAGTTATATATGGGATCACCAACTTCTGGAAAAGCTCATTCGTTCTTCCTAAAAGATGTATTGAGCAGATTGATACATTGTACATTGAGTTCCTTTGGAAGGGCACTGTTGGTGTCCGGAACCATGCAAGGGTGGCTTGGGACACAATTATACTATCCAAGGATGAAGGGGGCTTAGGTATGCGTGATCTGCAAAACTGGAATAAAGCATGTATCATAAAGCTTGTTTGGATTCTGTTCTTCAAGAAAAATTCTATTTGGGCAAATTGGTATATAAGGGAGGTGCTAGATGGGGATGTCAATAATTATTGGGTCATAAACACGAAAAAGAAACAAGTCCAATCCTGGTTTTCAAACAAGCTACTCAAGATGAGAGATTTGGTTTTCCCTTGGCTTAGGATGATTATTGGAAATGGCCAGCAATGCTTATTCTGGAAACACAACTGGTCTCCATTCGGAAGGTTAGACATTTGCCTGGGAAGGGAATGAGCTCTTTCTTCGGGTATCAGGTCTGGCACCACTCTGTCTGAACTATGGCACAATGGCAATTGGGAAATCCCTCCAGCTCGTTCTGATGCTCAAGTGAACCTGCAAGTGTTTCTCTTTACTTTTCAACTCTCAGATTTGGAAGACAGCTTCGAATGGAGGATAAATGATGTGGTAAGAGTTTCTTACTCTACTGGAGAGATCTATCGGTTACTGAAAAATTACGGGCCAAAGGTTACCTGGTTCAAAAAGTTCTGGAACAAGGCAGGGATCCCTCGTCACCAATTCCTTGCCTGGCTTTTCATTCTCAACAGATGCCCAACAAAGGATTGGCTGATTACTTGGGGACTTCAAGCTCAACCTTCGTGTGTCCTATGTAATGCTGCTTTGGAGTCTCGTGACCACATTTTCTTCGTATGTGCCTTCAGCTGGTCTATATGGAAGGAAATTTCTCGACGATGTTCTGTCACTCCTTTCTCGGATTGGGATCTGACTCTCCAATCTCTCCATGCCTTACTTGCAAAGAGCACAACAAAAACCTTAGCTTTGCTAGGGTGGCAAGCTACTATCTACACAGTCTGGTCGGAGAGATATCACAGGATCCACCGAAACACTTACAAGCCGACAACTAATCTGCTAAAGAACATTGATGCCTTGGTTCGGAACATAGCTTCGTGTTTGCATCAAGAGCGTCCTCAGCTGGCTTCAGATCTCCTACAAGTGTGGTTCGCTACATCGGTTTCCCTTTGCTTGGATATGTTCCTCCTCAGCTTCTCTAAAACTACTTTCGAAAACCCTACTTGATCTCAACAACGATTGCTCTTCCTTAAAATTTGTTGGGTCGGTTATTTCTAAACTGGCTCTGGTCACCTGTCCAGTCTAATTGTGACTAATCTGGTTCAGTTATGATTCTAAATACTCTAATATCTAAGCACTTTTAAAAAAAAAAAAAGATGTTTCATCAATTTGGGAGCAAACATGTGTTAGGCTCATGCAGACATCTAGGGATTACTCCTTTCACAACCGTTTTTCGGATATCATTTCCACGATAACAAAATATTTAAGAAAGTTTTGAACAGAAAAAGGTTGTCGTTTCAAAAATTTTTGACAATCAAATCAGAAATGGTCATTGTGACGGGACGGAAATCATTTTACAAGAAGAGAGTGGTGGTTTATATTCTAGCCTCTGGTCTAATAATAATAATAATAATAATAATAATAATAATAATAATAATAATAATAATAATAATAATAATAATAATAATAATAATAATAATAATAATAATAATAATAATAATAATAATAATAATAATAATAATAATAATAATAATAATAATAATAATAATAATAATAATAATAATAATAATATAATAATAATAATAATAATAATAATAATAATAATAATAATAATAATAATAATAATAATAAAATAATAATAATAATAATAATAATAATAATAATAATAATAATAATAATAATAATAATAATAATAATAATAATAATAATAATAATAATAATAATAATAATAATAATAATAATAATAATAATAATAATAATAATAATAATAATAATAATAATAATAATAATAATAATAATAATAATAATAATAATAATAATAATAATAATAATAATAATAATAATAATAATAATAATAATAATAATAGTAATAATAATAATAGTAATAATAATAATAATAATAATAATAATAATAATAATAATAATAATAATAATAATAATAATAATAATAATAATAATAATAATAATAATAATAATAATAATAATAATAATAATAATAATAATAATAATAATAATCATAATAATAATCATAATCATAATAATAATAATAAGTAGATATAAGTGACATTTGTTCAATAATGCATGACCAAAATACTCTAGATTTCTTAATATATATATATATATATATATAAGTAGATAGAAGTGACATTTGTTCAATAATGCATGACCAAAATACTCTACATTTCTCACACGTACATATAGATAAGAGTACACCAAATCTCTGAAGACAAACACAAGAGAACCAAGAAAAATGCAAACCTTATCCAGTTTCGTAGTCATCATCTTAGTTCATAGCTTATTGTTTCATGTTTATGGTTTTCATCAAACCTCTTCACACAATATTCAAGAGTATTCATCTCCATTTCCTTCTGATTTTCTCTTTGGCACAGCTTCTTCCGCTTACCAGGTACTTATATTTCTTCCCTTCGATATTTTTTAGAGAATTTTCGAAACTTAATTTTTTTTTTTTCAATTTTGAGTTGTTTTTTTGTTTTCTACTTTTGTAATTTGATGTAAGTAGTATGAAGGTGCGTTCTTGACCGATGGAAAAAGTTTGAACAATTGGGATGTCTTCACCCATGAACACTCTGGTGCGTATTTTATTTTTGTTTCCATTTCCATTTTTTTTAATATTCAAATTAGATTTGACAAAAATAAAATATATTCGAATTAGATTAGGATTTGTTTTGGTTTGTGATTAGCTTGGAATTTTGGTTATTAACTTATTCGATTGAAAATATATATGTGAATATGCAGGGGAAATACTCGACGAGAGCAATGGAGATATTTCTGTGGATCAATATCATCGATTTATGGTTAAATAATCTTCTTATAATACTTTTTGGCTTCTATATATATATATATTTTTTTTTTTTTTTTTTCTCAACTCCACCTATTTTCTTATATCGTTCACGTATTTGAATTTATGAATTTAAATAATCTACTACATATGCTTAGGAGGACATCCAATCAATGAATTTCCTTGGAGTGAGCAGTTACAGATTTTCAATTTCTTGGTCTAGAGTCTTACCTAGTAAGTCCTTTTTACCTTGCATTGCCTGCTAATAAAAATATTAATCTATTGATATGCCCACCCCACCGCAGATGATATATTAAAAAAAGATCGAAACTTAATCTACGTAGAGTTATTTCGATTATCAATAACCAACGTTTATTATTTGGGAGACAGGAGGAAGATTTGGAGGGATTAATTATTGGGGAATAAAGTATTACAACACATTAATCAATGCTCTCATTAGCCAAGGTAATTTTTTTTGTATTTTAAGTATTATAATAATTATTATTTTGTATTAGTTTAGTTGTTAATTATAATCTCTAAAAATTAAACCGAATCTAAACCTTTGTGTACATGTCGTCGATGTGTCACAATGGTTGTTGTTGACAAAAAAACAGCCCTAAAAATTAATTTTTTTTAAAACATTATTGTATTCAGGGATTAAACCATTTGTGACATTGAACCATGTGGACTATCCTCAAGAACTTGAGAACCGGTTTCAAAGTTGGTTAAGCCCAGAGATGCAGTGAGTGTTCAAAATACACTTCTATCAAATTAACCCTAATTATCTAAAATTGCAACTAACACTATTTTTATTTTTATTTTTATAGGAAAGAATTTGGCTATTTGGCTAATATATGTTTCAAGCATTTTGGAGACCGAGTTAAATACTGGACCACAATAAACGAACCAAATCAACAATTAATCTTGGGCTATCTAAGGGGTATATTTCCACCGTCTCGCTGCTCATCACCGTATGGAAACTGTAGCCAAGGGAATTCAGAATCTGAACCTTTCCTTGCTGCGCATAACATGATCCTCGCACACGCGAAAGCGGTTAACATATACCGAACCAAATATCAGGTAATAAACCCATGTATAATCTTATTTCGGTTTGCGATATCAGTATAAATATAATGTTTTTGTAGAAAGAACAAAACGGAAGCATTGGTATTGTGGTACAAACATCATGGTTTGAACCAATTAGTGATTCCATTGCGGAAAAAGAAGCTGTGGAGAGAGCTCAATCATTTTACTCGAATTGGTATATATGTTATATTACTATATACGAGATCACAGATTTAGATATGCATAATATTAATATGTTATCTTATCTATTGTATTCTAACATACTAGGATTTTAGATCCCGTTATATATGGGGAATATCCAAAAGAAATGGTGAATATACTTGGACCAGCCTTGCCGCGATTTTCGAGAAATGAAGTGAAGAATTTAAAGAACTCGAGAGCAGATTTCGTCGGTATCAATCACTATACAAGTTACTTCATCCAAGATTGTTTGATCTCTGCTTGTAATATCGGAATTGGAGCTTCTAAAGCCGAAGGATTTGCTCTCAAATTAGACCGAAAAGGCAATGTTTCCATCGGAGAACTTGTAAGTCCACTCATATATAGTTTCATCTATTCAATTTGCGAATATATCCTACTGTTTAACAATTTTTGTTGTTTCAGTGACCAATATTTGTTTTCTTATATGATAGACAGACGTAGATTGGCAGCATATTGATCCAAAAGGATTCCAGAAGATGTTGAATTACCTAAAAGATCGGTATCCAAACATACCGATGTTCATAACGGAAAATGGTACAAGACCTATATATTTAACAAATGATTAATTCATGGTCCATAAACGTTCTCACATGAACAATTAGTTTTGATGGTTTGAAGGTTTTGGGGACTTGCAAAAACCCGAAACAACGGGTAAAGAACTTCTACATGATACCAAAAGGATTCAATACATGAGTGGATACTTGGAAGCTTTACAAGCAGCAATGAGGTAAAGAAGTAATGTAAATTATGCAGCGATCCAATAAACTTTGATCAATGCATCTAATTAATTAGTCTTTGAACCATTTTACTAATTTTATATAGGGATGGAGCAAACGTGAAGGGCTATTTTGCATGGACGCTATTAGATAATTTTGAGTGGTTGTACGGATACAAGCTTCGGTTTGGGCTATTCCACGTGGATTATACAACTCTCAAAAGGACACCGAAACAATCAGCTTCTTGGTACAAGAAATTCATTGAAGAACACGTGAATAAGATCGATCTCATGGATAAATAATAAATAAGTTAGCTTTTAATTAGTGTTCTAAACCAAAGAAAGTCTAAACTACGAAGGTAATAAGAACTTAATCATTCTTGGATGTTCAATATTTTATCCGAACATGACCATTTGTCTAATCCTGCCCACTAATTTTTATTAGCATAAATTATTGTACATATAAATTTGCTTACACGTCCATTTTCTGAAATAATTATATTATAATTTATATGTCTGCATAATATTTATTTCCAATTTTTTATATTCAAGTGAAAAGAAAACAAATTTTCTTAGAGGTTTTATCCAACTCTATCAAAATTTCGACGCAATTCGGCACAGATAAATTTTATAATTGTTACTGATTATATAATCCATAACAAATTCGCTAACGACCATGTTAGACCTTTTATGTATTTATTAAAATATTAAAATTTGAAAGGTTTAAGTAATGCTCTGTAAGCAAATGCGCGTGATTCGAGACAACTATGTTGCAAATTACAACAGTTTTGTGACTTGTTCGCAGAAAATGTTTTCTTTAAAAAAATTCGCAAATATTTATGTTAAAAAATTGTCTATTCTGTTATGATTCAATTTTTTTACAAATTTTGTTGCTATATATAGAATTATTGTAGTATACACTTTTTTTTTCCTAGAAATAATTCCTCTATTTATCGTCACCCAAAAGGAGCACCATTTCGAATTACAGCAAGATGAATAGCTTTAAAAACAGAGTTTGAAAATACGTAAAAAAAAAAAGATTTTAGTACCACATATGAAGCAAATATTTGATATAACGAGGAAGAAAGGGAGGAAGCCTTTAGAATTGAATATGGGGAAAACGTCATACGCCTTGACGTGAACTATTTAAATTTCTAATTTTTGTTGATTTATTTTAAAAATTCTGAATTTTTGTTGACTGAACCAATTTAGACACGCCATTAAGTTGTTTAACAGACCCAAAAAGGGAGTTAATTATCCGTTGATAAGCACAGTTAAGTAAAACGACGTCGTTTGGATCTTTTTTTTTTAAACATAAATTTTGCAAAACAAAGGATTGAACTCATAACATTTGATTCAAAAACAAGCCTCATACCATACCATTGAGCTACTATAACTTTTGTTAAACTTATGAAAATTATTTGTATATAACATTAATAGCTAAACAATTTTTATAACATAAATCCTAATTCTCTAAAAATTCCCAATTAAAAAAATTTACTCATCATGTGTTATCCAAATTATAAGAATGATTATATATGTGTGTGTTGTTGTTGTTTATAAAAATTTAAACCATATATATATCTATGATAAAAAAATTAACATTTAAAGAACAAAAATCTAAATTACTCGTAATGTACAAAGATAATTTACAAATCAAATGGTATTTTCAATTTTAATTTTAATTTTTAGCATATAAGATTCTCCAAAATAAATTATATTTACAATTTGTTTAACAAAAATATTTGGAAACAAATAATAGTTTTTGTCTATAAATATTTATGAAAATATTTTCTCTAAACATTGTAAATATAATTTATTTCCGAGAGCATACGTAAAAATATAATAATAAAAATTTAGTAGATTAAAATATTTTTGTCTATAAATATTTATGAGAATATTTTCTCTAAAATTGTAAATATAATTTATTTCCGAGAGCATAATTAAAATAATAATAATACAAATTTAGTAGATTAAAATATTTTTGTCTATAAATATTTATGAGAATATTTTCTCTAAAATTTTAAATATAATTTATTTCCGAGAGCATAATTAAAATAATAATAATAAAAATTTAGTAGATTAAAATATTTTTGTCTATAAATATTTATGAAAATATTTTCTCTAAAAATTGTAAATATAATTTATTTTCGAGAGCATAAGTAAAAATATAATAATAAAAATTTAGTAGATTAAAATATTTTTGTCTATAAATATTTATGAAAATATTTTCTCTAAAAATTGTAAATATAATTTATTTTCGAGAGCATAAATAAAAATATAATAATACAAATTTAGTAGATTAAAATATTTTTGTTAAAAAATTTTAAATATAATTTATTTTGGAGAATCTTATATGTTAAAAATCAAAATAAAAAAATTGAAAATATCATTTAATTTGTAAATTATCTTTGTACATTACGAACAATTTAGATTTTTGTTCTTTAAATGTTAAAAAATTATCATAGATATATATATGGTTTAAATTTTTATAAACAATAACACACACTTATATAATCATTCTTATAATTTGGATAACACATGACGAGTAAATTTTTCTAATTGGGGATTTTTAGAGAATTAGGATTTATGTTATAAAAATCATTTTGCTATTAATATTATATACAAATAGTTTTCATAAGTTCAACAAAATTTATAGCAGCTCAATGGTATGAGGTTCGTTTTTGAATTAGAGGTCATGAGTTTGATCCTTTATTTTGCAAAATTTATGTTTTTAAAAAAAAGATTCAAACGACGTCGTTTTACTTAACGACGTGTCTAAATTGGCTCAGTCAACAAAAGTTCAGAATTTTTAAATAAATCAACAAAAATTAGAGATTTAAATGGTCCACGCCAAAGTTCATGCTTTAAATCACCGAAATTTGAAAGTTGAGGAATTTTATGACGTTTTTCCCAATTGAATATACCGGAACCAAGTTAACAAATACGTATGATAATCCGCCTGACTCACGGTAGTAGAAGCCCGGTTTACTTGGCTAACAACCAATCTGTCGAGACCAGCAAGCTTGGCCTAAGGAGGAGTTGAATCTCCTTGATAACAACTTGCTGAGTCGTCAATTCGTAACAGAGGAATGAAGCCTTGAATTGCGTTATCTCCGGATTGAATATACCACTGCTTAGAAGATTAATTTGACAATAGATTTGAGCTTTCTGTTTCTAGTTGAGTAGCGCATCCAGAAAACAATATCCTCAAAAACCAGAGGAAGGGTTAGATCTTGATGATTGAAAAAAGATGTCCAAACCTCATTTGAAAAACTGCAGTTGAAAAAGAGATGATCTCTCGATTCGTTAGCTGAGGGACACAGTAAGCAAGCAGCCGGAATATCCAGACCCCAACTTCTTAATCGATCTCGGGTAGTTAGCCTATCACGCATTGTAATCCAAAGCATAAAGGCATGCTTAGGAATTCTTTGTTTAAACCACACTGAACCGAACCAGGACACACTTGGAGAATGCGTATGTAAAGAAAACCATGTCTTAGAAGAGGAAAAATCACATGGAGGAGCTATTAAAGAATTTCTCCATCGGTATAAATCATCTTCTGAGGTAGAGAAGGTCGGAATTGAGGGTATGCAGCTTGGCAGCAACACCAGAATGGAATGCCTTCCAATGGTTCTCAACCAAGAATCATCTTCTAACAACCAATCTGTAGTATACACTTCGTTTTGCATATTTTTTTGAAAGTCGGGTTTTGAAATCTCTTATAAAATTTTGAGGTTAATTTTGTATTATTCTAAAAAGCCAGGTTTGATAAAAAATTATGTTCTAAATTAGCTATTTTCTTATACCGTTATAAAAGTCTTATACTCAGGCCTTAAAATACAAGGAAACAACATAAGTACTACGTAATCATGGGGTGTGTTTTAGATTATTAGACATGAGTATTTTTTTGTTCAAAAAAAATAGACATCAGTATTTTAAGATAATTAAGCGACTGTGAGATATTGGTTTTTTTTTTTTGCTAAACAAACTGTGAGATATTGGTTAGAGTTAGTAAATTAAAGACTAGGTAACACCATTACCTATTTAATTTATACACGATGAGTCGTTAAACAATCTAAAGAAAAAGACACACGAACAAATGATAGCATAAATAATATATTAGCAAAATTGGGGTCGGACTCAACAATTATAGAAATGGTTGCGTGGTTGATGAATTCCTTTGGTCTCTTTACGAAAAGATCGTTTCTAGGTAAATCGAAGTCAACTTCTTTGCCGTATAAACTATATAACACTTTATCAAAAAAAAAAAAAAAAAAAAAACTATATAACACTTAGTCATGACAAGTTAAGTTTAAATTCAACATTAACATTTTAAAAATATGATTTTATTTTAAATTATCGTATGGTATCCATGGGTCGATGTTATCTTAATGTTAAATTTCTTTGATTATTTCTCTGAATTAATCTCTATATAGTGTAGATTCTAGAAAATAAAAGAGATAACAGAATCAAGAACATAATAGGTAGAGAGAGTTGAAAAAATGCCTTTTCCCAAATATATTAGTATAATAACTTTTTCTCTCCTATTTTTCATATTTCTTGCGGTATACGTAACCTTGTTCTGCGAAATTTGTTCGGACAATGGAAACTTCAAAAGAAGTAAGTTGAGATACGAAAATTATGGCAATAGCTATGAAGCTACCAGCAGCCACGTCACCAACCATATCCTCAGCCGCCGTACGATCAACCCCTTCACCAAACCGGTCAACATTCTCCGCCGCACCACCACTTTTTGTTCGAAACCGTAAGTTTTTTATTTTACTTTCTTACGTGTGATATTAACACGTTATATGATATTGGTTGAAACATCACGTGTTATCAGAGAAAATAATATGATATTAATTATAAATACAAAGAGCAATTCATATTATTTTTGAAAAATATATGCTAAAAAGAAAACAATTTACTTACGATTTTGCCATTCATCAATTTTGTTAATAAGATGGTGAAATTTATCTATTTTAATGCATATTTTCTAAATTAATTAATGAGCATTTTATGACGTCACAATGACAAAATGTTTTAAATTTGGTAGAACAATTTCTTATTATACTTTTTTTCTTCTAACGTCCATATTTTGATATCTACTATAAAAATAATTGATACTATACATCTAAATAAATTATTTATTTTATAAAGTAAAATCAGTCAAATATTAACAGAGTTAAACGGAGTTGTTAGGCTCATATTTTAAAGTTTTATGATTTCCTTTGAAGCTATTTGATAATGTATTTACAAATATTATAATGTATGTAAAATATGAAAGGCCATATAGTCTATATTTGTAAACACGTTAATATATAGTTTATGATATTTGACAGTTTTGAATATATTCGGTAGGTCGAAAATGGAGACTTTTTAAAAACATATTAGATAAGACCACACCAAATCTCAATCATGCTACTAAAATATTCTTACACTTTTCATATATATATATAGACACATATAGATAAGCGTGTACACCAAACTTGAGAAGACAACTTTGAAAAAAAAAAAAAAAATGAAAAGTTTTGCCAACTTCGGAACCATATTTTTATTACAAAGCTTATTGTTCCCTCTTTACAGTTCTTGTCTTCATCAAACTTCTTCAGATGATTCATCATCTCCATTTCCTTCTGATTTCCTCTTTGGCGCAGCTTCTTCTGCTTACCAGGTACTTCCTTTTCGTTCCTTTTTTATATTTCTAAAACCAGATTTTTGAGTTAATATTCAAATTTTTTGTTTTCTTTTATCCTTTTTGTGATGTTTTTTTATTTATGTATTCAGTATGAAGGTGCGTACTTAACCGATGGAAAAGGTCTGAACAATTGGGATGTCTTTACCCATGAAAATCCTGGTATGTATTTATTTTTGGATTCGTTTTGGGTTATTTCCGGTTAAGCCAGTTCGGTTTTGAAAAAAAAAATCATGAAGGAGAAATCGAACCAACTTGACGTTCAATTTTTGTTTTGTTTTGACGTGTTCTGTAATTTGTTTAATTTGCTTTAGATTAGCTACACAAACATATATATTTTTATTTTTTTTCAATGAAACTTGCAGTTTAGTTTTGGATTTAAATTTGGTCTAACTTTTCAGATGGGTGTGTTTTATAAGTTTCTAATTCAAAACTTATTGATAGTAAATAAATTAATCCATGTCTTTTATATATACTATTCAATGTCTCATTTCACTTTTCATAGGAAATATTTCTCATAATTAAGGGATCTAAAATAATATATAAAAAATATGGACTGATCCATCAATTAGTTTTGCGTTGAAACATAACATGATAATTCATAGTATTGTTTTGTTGACTTAAATAGGATGGTCCAAATATGTTTTATTACCGGTCCTTAATTAAGTGAAATTCAGTTTAAGATGGGTCAATAAGAGCCATCATCTCAACGAGACATATTAGGACCTACATCGAAATTTAAAAAAAAAATTAAAGTTATATATAAGAGACATGAATCCATTAACTCATTTCCAATTGGTTATGAATTGGAGTTTAACATGATATCAGAAAATTTGTTGACTCAAATTGAGTGACTGAAATAGAATTTATTGTGGGTCTTAAAGTAATTTGATCGAGATGAATTGGTAAAAACCATCATTTAAAAAACATGTTAAAATTCACATAGAAAATAATATATACCAAAAGTGAACCGATCAACTCCATTAACAAATTACCTATGAAAGTTATATTTATATGTTAATTTATACCTATTTAAGTATGTATGCATAGCACACTTTAAATTTAATTACATTTTCAACTTTATTCGATTATTTGTCGGCAAGTTGTCGTTTTTTAAATCCCGTGTTTATTCCAACAATACTATATGCCAAAATGCAGGGAAAATACTGGATAAGAGCAACGGAAATATAGCTGCTGATCAATATCATCGATTTAAGGTTAAATAATCTTATTATAATATTTTTAACTTCTTAAATTTAAATTTCATGTCGTAAATAACGTGGTAAATTTTATTATTTTAAATTATCCACCATCTATTCTTACAGGAGGATATCCAATCAATGACTTATCTTGGAGTCAACAGTTACAGACTATCAATTTCTTGGTCCAGAGTCTTACCACGTAAGTCTTTACTTTCTTAATCATGATTGTAATAATAATGTTTATCTGCCATCAATCAATCGGTTCATATATCTAAACCGGAAACGAGATATTCAATCAGGCCTAATTAAATAGGATATTTGTTTTGGAAAAAAAAAAAAAAAAAAAAAAAAAAATATATATATATATATATATATATATATGTGCCTATATGGTTACCTTATGAAATTAAAAACCTTTGCATTTGGGAAATACAGAAGGGAGATTTGGAGGCATTAATTATTTGGGAATAAAGCATTACAACAGTTTGATCGACGCTCTCATTAAAAATGGTAATAATACTCTCTCTTGTTTTAATCTTTATTCATTATTTGTTGATGAAATAAATGTGAAAATATAACTTCAAAATATTAATGTATATGTTTCCAGGGATTATACCATTTGTGACGTTGAACCATTTCGATTATCCTCAAGAACTCGAGAGCCGGTTTAAAAGTTGGTTAAGCCCTGAAATGCAGTGAGTATAGTTAAGTTAAATCTCTAACTAATTAACCATTACTATCTAAAACTAATTCCTTAATATTTTTACTAGGAGGGAATTCGGGTACTTAGCTGATATATGCTTCAAACATTTTGGAGACCGAGTTAAACACTGGATCACGATAAACGAACCAAACCAACAAATAATCTTAAGCTATATAAAGGGTATGTTTCCACCAGCCCGGTGCTCCATGCCGTACGGAAATTGTAGTCAGGGGAATTCGGAAACTGAGCCTTTTATAGCTGCGCATAACATGATCCTCGCACACGCAAAGGCGGTTGAAATATACCGAACCAAATATCAGGTAACAAACCGATATAACATCTATAGGATTTTAACAATTTTATTTGTATTATATCGTTATAAATGTGATGTGTTTGTAGAAAGAACAAAGGGGAATCATCGGCATTGTGGTGCAAACATCATGGTTTGAACCCATAAGCGATTCCATTGCGGATAGAAATGCTGCAGAGAGAGCTCAATCATTTTATTCGAATTGGTATGTCTTACTATTTGTTAGACCAAATATTCGATTTATATATGAATATGTATAATTCAAATACTCAATTATCTTGTGTATTGTGTACTAAAATACCAGGATTCTAGATCCCGTTGTATACGGGAAATATCCGGAAGAAATGGTGAATATACTTGGATCTGCTTTGCCGCAATTTTCAAGCAATGAAATGAAGAATCTCAAGAACTCGAAATCAGATTTTTTGGGTATTAATCATTATACAAGTTACTTCATCCAGGACTGCTTGATCTCTGCTTGTAATTCTGGAGAGGGAGCTTCTAAAAGCGAAGGATTTGCACTCAAATTAGACCGAAAAGGCAATATTTCAATTGGAGAACTTGTAAGTACATTTGAACATATTTTTTCTAAAGTTTTTCCTAGACTCCCTAGTAATGTTTATAACATTACTTTTGAAATGTTTGTTTTTTTGCAAATGATAGACCGACGTAACTTGGCAGCATATTGATCCTGAAGGATTCCGAAAGATGTTGAATTACCTAAAACATAGGTACCCCAACATACCAATGTTCATCACCGAAAACGGTACAATACCTCAAAAAAATTCGGTTATATCCATATTTTGTTTGGAATGTATTTTGAACAATTACTATCGATGGTTTGCAGGTTACGGACAATTGCAAAAACCCGAGACGACGGTTAAAGATCTTCTGCATGATACAAAAAGGATACAATACATGAGTGGATATTTGGATGCTTTGCAAGCAGCAATGAGGTAATGTGAATTGTATAGTGATCCAAATCGCTAACATAACTATATTTAATCAGTCTTTGAACTAATTCATATATTTTTAAGGGAACTTAATTACATAGATATTGAAATGCAGAATATAACCAATTACTAATTCTGTATAAGTTTATTGTGAACTCTTTTGTAGAGATGGAGCAAATGTGAAAGGATATTTCGCATGGTCGCTATTAGAT
The DNA here is from genome assembly GCA_900406555.1 of Pseudoturritis turrita. Classification (NCBI taxonomy): domain Eukaryota; kingdom Viridiplantae; phylum Streptophyta; class Magnoliopsida; order Brassicales; family Brassicaceae; genus Pseudoturritis; species Pseudoturritis turrita. The sequence goes on from OVBL01000491.1 coordinate 40,246, forward strand.
AACTTCGAGTGGTTGTACGGATACAAGCTTCGATTTGGGCTATTCCATGTGGATTATACAACTCTCAAAAGAACTCCAAAGCAATCAGCTTCGTGGTACAAGAACTTCATTGAACAGCACGTGAATACAGGAGATCATGTAGATAAATAATCAAATACATTAATTACGAATTAATTAGTGTTCATAATCAAAGGAAGTCAAACGTAGGAATGCTTAGTTAAAAAATACTCTCATTGTTGAATGTATTTGGCATGTGTCTTCTGTTTCTTATACATGATTGCTTTCTTAATCTTGCACAATAATTTATTACAAAGATTAATTAGTGTACAGAATAAATTTGTGGATATATATAATATATCATGATTGCTTTCCTAATCTTGGATATACATTATATCATATATATGGAAAAAATTACCGTTTAGACCCATTTATGAGATTGGCCTTTAACATCTACCATTGCGATGGGTCTAAACGGTTTTATATATTAGAAGGGTTTTGAACATAATAAAATGGACTCGTTTAGACCCATTTATATATTTTTTTTTGTTTTTTTTTGTTCTTGGTTTGTTTTGATTTGGTGTTCCAGTTACAAATTTGTTGGATTTTCAGTTTTAATGTTGTTGACCTCCAAATACTTGACCTTGGAGAATTAATCTATAAAATATATTTACCTCTTGGATCGGTATTACGAGTAGTTTATAGATTCAGTGTTTATATATTCATAGTAGTCAAGACATACATATTGTTTAGGAGATTTTTTGTTAGTGGGTCCAACCATTAGGGAGCAAGTCTCCTACACAAACAATAAACGTGTTGAGGCCGGGAAAATACGATGGTAAGGTGTTCTCTGACGTTCAAGTCAGTAAAGGGAGAGAAAAAAGAGAGAAAGACCACATGATGTAGCGTGGAGAGACTAGAAAAAGTTGGAAAAAGAAAGAGAAAGAACAAAGTAATACCGGGTCGAGTGGGGGTTGATCCACAGTGTATCAGGACGTTTGTGGTAGAAATTTGGATGGCGAGACAGAGAAAAATCAGAGTATTTTGTGAGAAGTGGCCAAATATGACCGGAAAAGTTGCAGGAGATGGCCGGAAGAATGGCCTTGAGAGGTCGGAAAGAGAGACTAGGTCTCGAGGAAACGAAGGAAAATAGCTCAAGTGTTTAGAGAATAGTCTGATTTAGAAGACTTAAGCAAGAGGTAAAAATTTGGATCCTTTCTCTCGGAGAAGAGCAAGGTATTTATAGGATTTTATCTGTCCGAGCTAGAATACCGGGTTACGCGTCCTGAGTCAGATCGGGTCCGAATCTCTTAGTTTGGACCTGTGCAAAGCATTCAAATGCTTTTCACCTATCACCCTTTTCTTTATGCGCTAGCTGTCCGACAACTTAGTCTCGAAACACAGAGCGACGTCATTGTCGCACGAGAGATATCGGATAGTGAGGCGAGTCGGACGCCGGGAGGCTCCTTATAATCAACATTGTCTGTTTTAATCATTTCGTGAAGCAGATGTTAGCTGTTTTACCTATCAGATGCGTAAGGTAAATAATATTAACTGTTTGACCAAAGACCAATTCTAACATATTTGAATAATTGAAGTTCGCGCCTATAAAAGATTGGAATTCCATACATAGCCCGAGTTTTTGATATAGAAATCCGGACTCTGCGCTCAACTTTTCTTCTGCTTCTTTACTTGCACATCTGACCACTCCGTTTCCCAGCGATTTATCATTTGCGGTGTAGCCACACCGTTCATGATAGGAGGTAGAGACATGTGATCTAACCATCGAATTATATAGGTCAATGCAGATCAGGCCTAAATACCTCTATGATCAGTCCAATAGACCAACTACAACAATGACGATAAGAGATTCGTTTAAACTAGCTACACATGGCGCTAAGAGATTTACCTAAGCATTTTTTTAAACTATGATATTTTTTTCAACGACCAATAAAAACCGTTTTATCCCCCAAATTTTCAGATTTAGTAAAAAAAAAAACATTTTTGGGTACTATAAAAGGCAAAAACACATCTCACTCCCATTTGCAACACACTTTAGAGATTAAAAAGGAGAAAAAGAGAGAGAGAGAGTGAGAGAAAAGAGCTCATATGAGTTCTTGAAGTTTTTGAAGGGATTTGAAGAAAAAGAAAGACGAAGCTTTCAAACCCAACTTTTGATTTTCACCACCAAACTTCAATTTTTTTTTGAATCTTCATCATTTAGCTTCCCTATCACTAAAACATCACTCACCATCTTCGGTATAAACATCTAAAAGCCCCATTCTTCATGGTTTTGTTCTCTTTATTCAAGAACATGAAATTGCTTAGAACTTGAGATTTGCATAATTTATTAACATTATATGCTACTCATTTCTAGTCTTGGACAACATGACTAAGTAGATGTATTACCTTGGATTGATGTGCTAGTTAGATTTCAAGATTTGGGGGAAGAACATGAATAGTGAATTTTTCAAGAATTGATTTTTGGTGTGTAATTTGTTTGGGAATCATGGATTTAATTGTTAAATGTGAATTAAAGCTAAGGTTTGAGATTGGAAGCTAGTGTAATTAATTTAAATCTTTTAAAGTAGCTTACTTAAATATCATGGTTAATTTATTATTTATTTGATATCTTGATTTAATTAAAAATGCTTGAAAATCTATATATATAAAGTTACATTTTCTCTCTTCTCCATCCGCCACCTAAATATCCTCATGAAAATATGTACATAAAAAACAAAAAAAAACACACACACATATATATATATATATATATATATATATATATTATAGATTTCAAACAAATATATTATAGTTTATCAGTGATTAGTTTATTTTTAACAAAAAATTCAAAGAAGCGTAATTTAATAATCATCGTGATAGTAATTTCGCAAGTAGTGCATATCAAATTCTAGATGATGCGGTATTATCAAATCATATATTTATTTATGTGTTTTTAATAAAGAAAGTTAAAATGTCATTTTCCAAACCATTAAAAATAAAATGATATATTGTCACATCATTTAAATAAAAATTTTGATTTTTGTTTTATGTTCTTTTCATTTTATGAATTCAGCACACATAATTTTTCAAAATTTATTAACCCGACTATAACTTTTATTTGGTCTTTTTTTTCAAAAAATTTGTTATTTGTTTCGGTCATATTTGGATTCTTTCGTATCATTTATCTCGATTTAACAATAGAAAAAATGGATTAGTCGGATTTAATTTCAATATTCTCGATTTTTGTTTAGTTTTTATTCATATTATCAATATTTTTAATCTAATTTGTTAAAATCTAATAAAATAATTAATTAACGATATAAGAAACACAAAAAATGTAAAAGGAAAATACATGAAATCATTTTCCAAAAATGAAAAATATAAAAACACACGAGACGAGGATAAAAAAGAAAAAAATGATAAGTAATCATACATTAAAAACAGATTGGAAAATAATTTATTATCTTTATTATAAAAATCTTAATCGATTATTTAGATAACATGATTTATCCAATTTCCAAATCTATGTAGCTAATAAAGTTTTAAACAAACATATTTATTTTCAAATAGTAATGATAAACATCGAAGTGGTTGAAAACCACTTCATATTTTCATATTCATGCAGTATAGATAAGAGAAACAAGTAATTTTATTTCACGTCAAATATTATTCTGTATTTACAAAGAATTGGTTGTTTTTCAAACATAAGTAATAAACTACTAGATAAATCAATTTTTTTTATCCCAAAATCTAATTAAATTGTAAAACAAAAACTCGCGCATCGCACGCGTCACATTCTAGTGAAAAATAGACTTAATTAAAAATCCTTGGTGAGTGGTCTTTGATGAAATAATGAGGAATGATTGGTTAACCCTTTGAATTTAATTAGTCATGCTTAAGAAAAAGGGTTTACACTAAATGAAACTTGTGTTGAACATTTGAACTTGATTCTAAAATTCTTGTGGTCTTACACCCCTTCATGATGTTTGTCTTATTTTGTTCATAAATTCTCATTTAGAAAATTCAATTTTGTAGGAACAACGATGTACATCAACGGGAGCTAGTGGTTGTTACGATGTCAACACTAGGCAAGAGGAGAACTACGCTTCGGAAGAAGACACAACTAATTGGTTCCAAGGATGGCCCAAGAGTCATGGGATACCCGATGTTGCTTCTATAATGCGTATGTTTTTCCAACGAGGTTCACATGTCAAAAAACAATGGGAGAATTGGGGATTACACACAACGTGGAAGAGCTTGTAGATAAAATGAACTTGGGGAATTGTTTTACAATGAATTGGCCAAGATACGCCCAATCCACCATTTATTTCATCGCTTTGGTAGAGTATGTCACCTATGGAGGCCTCAGTGTCCTTCGTTTCAACGCTGGGCCAAGGAAATATTGCGTCACGCTAGTGTTCTTTTGCGAAGTATATGGATTTCTAGGGCTACCAAGAGACACCAAATTTTATACATGGATAATATTTTGAGGAACATCGCTTCCAACGAGCCATATGCTTTCACCACGGCCTATGTAAACAAGGTGTGAAAGCCAAGAATCCGCTACACACTCCGTCTCTTAGCCAATACCATCTTTGCAATGAAAAAATCCAAAATTGTCATACCAATGGAGCTCATGCTCCTTAACCAAGCAATTAAGTGGCACATGCCTGACCAAGAGGGAAAAAAACATTTTTGACGGGCTTAATGGCACACCGCAATATTCATCAACAAGTTGATTGACATGAAGCATAGTTGGAAACCACATGAGCAGCCAAAAATATTCATCGGCGGAGTTCTCACCCCCTTGTTTCACGCGGTGGGAATCCCTATAAGGGACTACGAACCAGTTCCGGGGAGATCTTTCATGTACCTAACAAGTACTAGGATGCTCTCCGGATCATGCGAATACTCCACGTCATACATATACCGATTCAAGAACAACAAACGGGCCCCCGACAAATTGCTTCATCCCCGCAATTCCATACACAAGGCCGGTCTCTTACGACATAATCTTATTCCGCATCCCGAGAGCCTTGCGCTTCAACCTTCCACCTCCTCATGATGACTAAGTTTAAGGTACTCTCCATCTCATTGTAAATACCACATAGTTTCTAATTTCCGTTATTTTTTATTTCTTTCGATTTATTTTCACACATGTGAATTAAATTCGGAGGAAAAGATTCATATTTTATTAATTATGTTAATTGTGTTTTATTTTAAATTTTTTCAAAAAAGATAATTACTATAACAATTTTGGAAAGTTGCCCATTTACTATAACAACCCTTTTGTAGATGCTCTTACTATAACAATGCTCAAAAATTGACAAAATTTTTTATAACCTTTATAAAAAAATTTAATTACAAGACTGCTATTGACATTTAAAAAATAATAATGAAATAATAAAAATTATAGAAAAAAAGTAATAATAATAATAAAATTTTAATAAATATTCAAAATATATTTTTATTTTTATAGTAAAAATGCATTTGCGATCGGTGTTTACAAATGGCGTTTGCAATCAGCATTTGCAATCGTCATTTGTGACTAGCGTTTGTGACATGCGTTTGCGATCGACATTTGCGATCGGTGTTTACCACAAGTGATAAGTCTACTAATGTATTATAAATCTGTCATCACTAAAAATAGATCTACTATCATATGCAAAATGTGCCTAAGTGTATCGTCAATGACAATAAATCTACCACACAACTTTAATCTACCACCAAACACATTAAATCTATCATCATTAATATACAATTCATGGGTGATAACTCTACCACAATTAACAATAAATCTACCACAACTCAATTAATCTATTGTCAGACAAAATAAATCTACCAATCGATAATAAATCTACGAGATAAGTCTACCATTCGACCAGTAAGTCTATCATCCAAAAACAAATCTACCATCGTTGGCCTTAAATCTACCATTTAAAAAAAAATCTAACACTCCGAAACATCTCTACCACATTGGAAATATAAGTCTACAAAATAAGTCTACCGTTCTCATATTAAATCTATTGTTCCTCTAGCAAACCTACCAACTGGAAGTCTACCAGTCCTAAAATAAGTCTACCAATTCTTAAATAAATTTACCGTCACTAGTCCGATATACTTATTTGTTTTGCCGCGCATTTTTCTGCCTATGTGTAAAAAAAAAAGTAATGGCATTTTCGTAAATACGTTTTTTGTCAACAAAGGAAATAAGGATAAAAAATGTACCCTAAATTGTTATAGTAATTTTGAAAAATTTACATATTTTTAGTCTACATGAGACTTTCCAAGATTGTTATAGTTAATCTCCCTTCTTAAAATCCTATTTAGATGGAAAATGTAGCTAAAATACAAAACCGTTTTCAAAAACTTTGAAATTTTCAAACTTTAGACTCATAACTCAAAAGCTAGATTTTCTTTGTTAATATTTGTATTGATTGTTTTCAACTCTAATTATATGGATTTTAAACCGAACTTAATTTTTCTTGCTTTGGGAATTGTATTTTCGATCATGATATATCACATTCGGATCTCTTTTACTCATTTTTTTTTTTTAAAATGGTACCACACCCTTACCTTTATCCTTGCTTTTAAACAAACATTAATTGTTGAATGAGGTCTTTTTCATGTGCTTCATATACAAAATCTTTCGAAATATGGACGAAATGATATGCAAACTCTTGAATCAACACACTGCTTAACATTATCTACGCTTAGCTTTGGTGTAGCCTAAGGCAAAGCAGAGTTTTGATTGTTTAGTAAGATGTTTGTAAAGATAATGATGCGAGTTGTTAAAATATCTTTGAAAAGAGATCAATATTACCCATGTGACTAAACTTTTCTCGCCTCAAGGAAATGTATGATCAACGGGCTTTCGACCTGTTAAAAGCTCAAGCAATACAATGTTAAAACTATACAAATTACTCTTGGCACTCAATTGCCTAGTCATTGCATATCTGGTCAAAAGAAGAATAGTAAATGAGAGTGAGGAGAAGAAGAAGAGGAATTGACAACAAACCTAATAGGGGGCATGATAACCAAATGTTCCAAGAACACGAGTCGAAGGAATTGACAGATCAAAGTCAGCGATTTTAGATACATCATCATCAGAGATTAGAACATTGATGGTGCATGATGTCTTTTTATTTGTTTCTAAATCATTATTATTTTTTTGCTTTTGTTAATCAAATTAGTTCATATATATATGAATCATCTAAGTTTTGGATTATTTCAAATATTTAAGAGCTATATTCTCTCCTACTAAATATTGATAACGAATGTGCTAGCAATTCCAAACATTGATCCTCCACAAGAAAATACATACAAAACCAGTTCATGCTCAAAACACCACAAGGTTATCCTTCTTCTAAAATGCATCAATGTGCAACTCTAAAGCCACTCGATCATATCTACCAAATGTCGAACGAACAGTTTTGATTGGCTTGTCAACAACTTTTGTAGCGAACTTTTTATCCACTTTTCGAAACCCAGAACTGGAAAACAATCTAAAAGCCAATGAAAAGTTTATATTAACATGAGGCTTAACCAAAGCTGGGACGCAATTCTGCAAACTAGGAACGAGCTTAGGAAAGGACATAATCTGGCAAATCCAAGGGACTATGTTGCCTCTCTCATCATATGAATACATGTGTGCTGGCCTGTCCAGGTGTTCGTTGAGGAGAGATCCGAGTTGAACATTTTGGGCTTAACATGGTACAAATCAATAATGCTCATGATTCCAATATCGCGTGGATGACCATAACAATATCGCTATAGCTTTAACCAATCAGACCCGTTCATATATATATATAGTTATATTACACTACAAGAAAACAGGCGTTGAGTGATTCCCAAAAGCGTCACAAAGTAGTCGCTAAGTTGCAATTTGCGACTACTTATGGACTAAAAAAAATAGTCGTAAATTGTTCGTCGCAAAATAAAACAGTCGCAAAGTAGTCGGATATTGGGGACTAAGTTGTGACTGTTTTTTTCGTCGTAAATTTACGACTACTTTCACACTAACATATGTAGTCGTATATTAACGACTAATAAGGGACGATCTGAACTTTGCGACTACTATATGACCAAATTTATGAGTCGTGGTTTACAGACAACTGTGTGACGATATTTGTAGTCATATTTTTGCGACGTTTTTAAGACTATTATGGTAGAGGCTAATGAGCATTGGTAGTCGCAAAGTCGTCACAATATCGTCACGTATTAACGACGAAATTGCCACCTCTTTGTTGGTGTTCCTCATTGTTAGGGTCGCAAATGTGTCACAAATTTGCAATATTTTTGCAACTTTCTGAAAAATACATATATATATATATATAACAGTTATATATATTTATTTCGAATTTTAGAAGATAAAAGAAAATTAAGAAGATTCATAAAGTAAAAAAAGTAGTAGATAACAGAAACTTTGTCTTTAACCATAAGATAGTATACAGAATCTTAAAGATAAATTAACCAAAAAAAATAAACATAAGTTCAAACACATAAGAAATAAGTGTTTAAAAGAAGGGATGAGATGGACTAATGTGGTATGAACGGTGTGCTGCCTGGTGGAGTAGGTTGTGCGGTGTGTGGTGTAACAGTTGGGTCGATGGCTGGGGAAGTTTCCAAGACTGGTGGTGGTTGACTCATGAAAGCTGCAAAGCGAGGATCAGTGGTCTTAAGGTACGTGATCAGCTTCTCCATTTCAGAGATGCGAGATTGATTTTGCCGTTGCTCCTCATCACGTCGAGCATTCTCCTCTTCATGTTCAGCTATCTTACGACGAGCTGTCACAAGTTGTTCCTGGATCTCCAAAAGGGATGACGTACCAGAGCTTGAATAGCTTTCTTTCCTTTTACCTGTGTTGATAAGGTCACGAAGTTGTCCAAGTCCAAATGGGTTCCCCTTCTGATCTGTTTGAGTACACTAAAACAACAAAAGACAGAATGATTGTCCATCAAAACATATACAATGCTTAAGAATGAATGATTCATAACCAATATATAACAGAATGATTGACAACTATAAACCAAGTATACATATCAGAATGAATGATACTTAGAAAGATTCATAACCAAAAAATGAATGATTCACAACAAAAAGCAAAAAGAAGAACAATATATTCAGAATACTCAACCGAGCCATTTACAGTCCATACACTAAGAATCACACTTTTCCAGCTAAGTGTTCAGACGAGTTGTCAGAGGTTTCTGGACCTTCGGCAGCCTTTTGATCCATGACAACAGCTAGGGTCTTCTCGTAAGCCTCAGCAACTTGTTTGGCTTTGTAATCGACAAAACTCCCATCCACCCTTGTATGTGTCCTTAGAAACACTTCTCCAAAAGAAACAGGACGCCCTAATTCCTCCTCTTGCAATGATAGAAAACAAATATTAATTAGATGTGCAAGTAAGATTTTTTGTGGAAGGAAGGATAAAGGTTTTACCATTTCTTGTTGAATGTGCAAGTAAGATTTTTGCCCGGAAACGTGCTTGTGGACTCCTAGACCACCACGATCAGAGTTACGGGACTGTGAAGCAGTAGATCATTTAACATCTGCTGGAAGTCTTGGTCTTGTTGCTCGTGAGAATCCATTGCTTGGTCCACCTCATGTTCTTGTTCATAATCGGGAATTTGAATCTCCTGGACGTGTTGCTGGGGATTCGGATATGGCGGAGGTTGTTGTTGTGGAATCTGATAAGGTGGTGGTTGTGGCTGTGGAATCCGATAAGGCGGAGGTGGTTGGTGGGGAATCTGAGACGTGCATGGTTGAGTGGATGGTGGAAACTGGGCCGGAATAGACCTCCTCAAAACAGAGATTGTGGCCTGAGACGACGGGTTGGAGGAGTGAGAAGAGGATCCACCGTTGGATCTACCACCTCCGGCTCTCGGAGTAACCTCTCCGCCGTCGATTCCCAAATCACTTCTGACTGGGGGCGTAACCTCTGGGTTGCTGGTTTGACACCCTCCGCCGTTTAATCTACCACCACCGGTAGATCTACCACCACGACCTCTAGAAGATTTGCTGGTTTTTCCAGCCATCGGTGAAGGATTTGGAGACGAAGAGACAGAAGGAAATTGATAGAGAGAGAGACGATGACAGAGAATCAGATAGAAACACGGAAAACGGAATAAGCAGATGAGAATCGGAAGAGAAACGGGACAGACGACGGATTCAAGGTTGAATCGCCGTTGTGTCGAGAGAATGAAGGAAAAAACTAGGGTTTGCAAAAATGATTTGGGAATTTGATTTCGTCTACTTGTTTTACGTGAGAGTCGGAAAGTGGTAAGAAAGTAGTCGCAAACAAAATGTAAGGGGGAAAAAAACGCGCCCAAAAGCCCAAATGTTTTCATATTCAGCCCAAAATTATTCAAACCCAACCATATTACGAAATTGTAAATAAATCAAGGTGGTCACAAAATAGTCGCAAATACACAAACAGTGGCAAAGTAGTCGCAAATTGCAACTGTTTTGTGACTCTTTTTATAAGTCACACATGTATACCCTAAACCCTAAACATTTAGAACAAAAAATGTCATATAAATACTTAAACTATCAGTTTTTTATATTTCTTAAGTGTTTTGCTTCATTATAAAGCCTTAACTAATAGATTTAAAGTAAATTACAAAAAAATAATACTTTAACAAACTTAAGATTGAAAACACATGTATTATATCTTGAAAGATTCAAATCATTGTTCATCACATTGGAAGTTAAAAGTTTGGAAAAATATGAAAACCTGTGACTCGAAACCAAGACCTACCAATCATATAACTTCATTTCAAATCCACTGAGCCACTGTAGCCATTTGTTTATCTAACACATTAACTTCTATATATAACGATACTTAGCATTCCGAAAAATAATTATAAATATATTTTGGAAACAAATGCCACAATTATATTACAAACATAAATTTACCATACCCAAACATTTATTTAAATTTAACAAGGGCTTTATAAACATTTATTTAAAATTACATACATATTATTCAAACTCCATCATCATCCTCTCAAGATGATAAATTTACTTGAAATTCATCTTTTGGTTCAGCGTCTTCAATTTCGAAATCAATTTCTTCAACTGGATGATTTTCGTCGACTAAACTATCGACAATTATTTCTTCAACCGTATCCATCATTCCATCATCATCAGTTTGTTGCAAAATAATCAGCTCTTTCTCGTTAAATTTTCCTTCAACACGATTCCTCGGATTAACTTTCAGCACTGTATGCCACAATTTTCGAGGGCGTTTAGTATATGGGTAAGAAAGATAACAAACTTGATCAGCTTGAGACCCTGCCGTTAATTAAAATTTAAATTAGATGTTTATAAATATATATACAAACATATACATATACACTGAGTTGAAACAGGAAAATCATACCTAAAATAAATGGTTCGTAGTTTTGATATTTCTGTGATGTGAGCACGTCAACAATGCCGCCCTCGATTTTTCGAGTGCCTTTTCCAATCGTAGGGTCAAACCATTCACAGTAGAAAAGTATGATCTTTAAATTAACAAATCCGGGATATTGGAGCTCCATGATAGTTTCTACGGTCCCATAGAAATCATCCTCTTCGGATACTTCAGAATAATTTTGGCCTCGGACACATACCCCATAATTCATTGTTTTTCTTGTCATTCCGTGACTACGCGTTTGAAACAAATACCCTCTTGTAAAATACAGGGGCCATGATCTGACTTTATTTTCTGGACCTTCCACTATTTCATGAACCCAAGTAGGAAAAATTTCTTCACTTTGCATTGATCTGACCTATACAGTAGAAAATATGCCAATTAACATAAGAAATTATAATTTAATAATGCACTCGGTGGGAATACATACATATTGGCGGACCCATTGATGAAAATCTTCATCTCTTTTCGCCGTGACCTCATCATCAGATAGTTCCGGGTATTCGAATCGAATCTGTGCGTCCAACAATCTGTGTTGAAAATAATAAGATCTAATTATGACTAAAGTATCTAAAAAATAGATAAAATTAACTTAAATTAATGTAGAAAGCATAGTTACCTTTCAAGCGGCCGAAAATAGTCACAATTCCGCAAAACATATGAATGTGCACACTTATAATCTTTCTCGCTTAACCAAAATTCACTGCATTTGCCACTTGGACGACCTACTTCAGTAAATATATCCGGTACCGGTATAGTATATACGGGTACTTCACCTTCATCATAACGACTTGCCCTGCAAAAGTTATACCAGTCACAAATTGAGGCAAATCATGATAGCAATATTAACATACATATTAAGTAAATTACTATCTTCTTCTGCTAGCTGTAGAAATTTGCGACGCAAAGTAGTGTTCTGAGAAATAAGATATCTCATCATTCATGTACGATTGAACAATTGATCCCGCTGGATATCTCTTGTTCTTCGCTTTCCCTTTCAAATGTTTAAAAAACCTTTCAAAGGGATATATCCACCTATATTGCACAGGACCACCAAGCTCTGCTTCGTATGGCAGGTGGATAAGTAGGTGCTCCATCACATCAAAGAAAGAAGGTGGGAAGATTTTTTCCAAATTACACAAAATCATGACAATGTTCTCCTTGAGAAGTTGGACGCGGGTTTGATCCAATGATCTACTGCTTATGTCACGAAAAAGGCTTCAATCCCTACAAAAATATCACTAATTAATATACATAAGTTCCAATAATAGAAACACTTTAAACGATGATATATATATATAAATATATATATATATTTATATATATATATATATTTATATATATATATATATATTTATATATATACCTGATAATGCTTGGTGCACGTTACGGGGCAGAAGTTCTGCAAATACAAACGGAAACAACCGTTCCATAAATACATGGCAGTCGTGACTTTTCATTCCCGAGAACTTTCCACCATTGATGTCTGCACAACTGGCTAAATTTGCTACATAGCCATCTGGAAATTTAACCTCATTATTGACCCATTGTAGTAAAGATTCTTTCGCTTTTGAAGTCAACCTCCAAATAGAAAATGGAGCTCTCCCTCGATCATCGACATGCAAATCTTTCCGAGCACAAAATCTTGCGATATCCAATCTTGACTTAACTGTGTCTTTTTATCTGTCTTTAACATTCATAACAGTGTACATGATGTTATCGAAAACATTTTTCTCGATATGCATCACATCAAGATTGTGTCTTAGATTTAGATCGTTCCAGTACGGTAGCTCCCAAAATATGCTTTCTTTATGCCAATTATGCCAGTCCCCATAGCCGTCCGATTTTTTTGTATGTCCATTTCCACCACAATCAGATGTTTTAGGTGGTTCGACATGACGTATACGCTCATATAACACTTGTTCACCAGTCAATGATTGAGGTGGGTAGTCGTTCTTTGCGTCCTTTCCCTTCAAAAAATTTACTTTATTCTTCCGCAGCGGATGATTGATGGGCAAAAACTTTCTGTGACAGTCAAACCAACATGTCTTCCTACCAGCCGGCAATTGGAAAGCATTTGTCTCATCCATACAAATAGGACACGATAATCTTCCATGTATCGTCCATCTCGATCACATACCATATACCGGAAAATCGCTTATCGTCCACAGCAAAACAACTTTAAGGTTGAAGGTTTGATCTAATGACACATCATACGCCTCAACTCCGTTATTCCATAAATCCTTTAACTCGTCGATCAGTGGTTGGAGGAAGACATCAAGACTGGCTCGTGGATGATTTGGTCCCGAATTCAAAACCATAAGAAACAAATACTCACTTTTCATGCACATATCCGGGGGTAAGTTGTAGGGTGTCATGATCACATGCCACAAAGAATGGTTTTTTGACATACCAAAAGGATTAAAACCGTCTGTACATAATCCAAGATAAATATTTCGCGTTTCCACTGCAAAACTCGGATGCATTTGATTGAAATTCTTCCATTCTGCCGCATCAGATGGATGACACATTACTCCGTCTTCTGACACATGCTCAGCATGCCATCTCATCGATGATGCAGTCTTATCTGATTGGTTCATCCTCTTCAATCTGTCAGTGATAGGTAAATACCACATACGACTCAACGGTATTTTTGTTCGTCCCTCACTAGCCTTATATCTTGGTTTTCCACAAAACCTACAATGCTCCAAATCCTCATCTTCTTTCTAGAAGAGCACACAATTATCTACACATACATCAAATGTATGGTACGGCAATCCTAGCTTTCGCATCAATATTTCTGTCTCGTAGTATGAACCGGTTGCCTGATTACCATCTGGTAAATACTCCATAAATAATTCGGCCCATGAATCCATGCATGTTTCAGCCAAATTATGGTCTGCCTTAATATTCATGAACCGAGAAGCTAATGATTACTTCGAATGACCATCATGACAACCATCGTAAAGTGGCGTATTTGCAGCATCTAACATCGCGTAGAACCATTTTGCCTCATGGGTAGGTTCTTAATGAACATGATTATTTCCACTTTGATCATGTTCATGATATTCATTAAATGACGTAGCACCATGAAATGCATCATTTACCATCCCAGCATATATATTTCCCCCATCATATACATTTCCCCCATCATAATTTACTTGTTGATTACCACAACTAAAATCAGCATTAGCATAATAACTACTCGTGCCTTCGCCAACAACATCATAATATTCACCATGTTCAAACCATACATAATATCCTGGCATAAATCCTCTACTATGCAAATGCTTCGAAACTGTCTTTGCTAGCATTAAAGTAGAATTTTGACATTTAACACAAGGGCAGTACAACTTACCTCCACTGCTTAGAGCTATTGACTGGTTACTTGCAAAATTCATGAACTGCTCGACCCCTTCCAAAAATTCACTCGAGAGATTATTTGTACGTGGATCTATTCTATTATACATCCACTCTCTGGATGAATTCCACATTTTTTTTTCTCTTTCTCTTTCTCTGTGTTTTTTTCTCTTTTCTCTGTGTTTTGTTTTCTCTTTTCTCTGATGGTGAATGATAATGGGGGTGCTTGGTCGTTGATTTTATAGGCAAAAATTTTGTCACTACTTTGCGACTACAAAAAAACAGTCACAAATTTGTTACTCTTTTGCCACCTTTTTACGACCATTTTGTGACTATTATCAGTAGTCACACAAGTTAGGTAGCATACCTAACTTTCATATTTTCCACGTTTTCACCTACTTTTAGTGACTAAACTGCGACTCTTCTGGCACGATCTATACGAGTAGTAAATCAGTCGCAATTTTGGGACTGATTTGCGACTACATTTACTGACTAATAATGGAGTCGCAAAACAGTCTCACTTTGCGACTCTTTTGCGACTATATTTAAACAGTCGAATATTAGTCTCCATTCAGTCGCTAATTTAAGACTACTTTATGACTGTACAATTCGGTCGTAATTTTGCGACTGAATGGAGACTATATTTTAGTAGTCGTTCATTAGTCGCATTTTGGTCCCAAAACAGTCGCAAAATTTTGCGACTGAAAAAACAGTTACAAAAAGTAGTCACTCATCAACTGTTTTCTTGTAGTGTTAAGACTGACGCAATATGTGTTAACCTATAGTAACATTTCATAGAATTGAAGAAGTTGCTATTTTGGACAATATTGTTGCTCATGTGTTTGATTTTGAAGCAGAGGTTTTAACCGGTTTGATATGTACTTGGAATCTAGTAGGTTTGTTTGGGTCAACAAATCTTTATTCGGATTAAAGAGCTATATCTTCTTATATTATTATAAGAAAGATTGCTAATAGTTTTGTTGGAGAAATTGAAGAACGCATTAGGACGACGAGCATAGCTTGAAACCTCCATTGACGGGAAAAGGATAAAACAATAAATCATTTGAACCCAAAAACAGAGTTTTTGTTGGGGAAAAACAACAAGCACCAATGGCACAGCGGAATAAAATTCTCCGTACTTGTGTGAACCTGTGAGAAAAATATTGGAGATGGCAACAACAACTCAAAGTAGTAAAATAAATGAGACGACAAATTCTTTTACGTGGAAAACCTCCTCGATGTGACGAGTAAAAACCACGGGACCGTAGTCCACTCAAAAATCCACTATTTCAAAATAAATATGAGTTACAACCACGTCCTCCCTATTCCCACAGAATAGATCCAGAGAATCAGACTCCAAAGAGCAATCTCCAACACAAGAAAACACCATAAGAGAGAAATACAAGAGCCTAAAAATAAGCAGTCCCAAACGACCCTAAGTTCACTAGGATTCCGGTCAACAAATTAGATCTCCCCCGTAAAAACCCTAGATAAACGAGTCAAAAAACACCTCTGCAAAATTTCAGCTCAAACCGAGAAGAACTCACCGTTGGATTTCCCAAACACTGAAGACATATACTGCTGAAAGATTGGGAATCGCCAGACGCGAACAGCCATGCTAAAACTCAGATTTATCTCAAACCAACCGTTGAAACATAATCTCCACTGTTGAATCTAAAGAACACTGAGTCACGAAGCTACCCACCAAATTTCAGCCAGATCGGAGTTCGTTTGAATGTCCAAACGTGCTCTTCAACAAACCTTGACAGTTCTGTTTTCTCCTCCTTAATGCCTCCGAAAATTGCCTCTCTTTTTTTGGTTTTTCTCTCTACACAAAAATCAGTTTAAGAGTAGTATATATACTCCCTCATCTCCCCAAACCCAATAACAACCTCATGGATTATAATAGGCCAAAGTTTAGTTCTTTCTAACCAAACCCAATTGGTTTCCCCACTAAGAGGAAAACCAACAAATTCCCCCTCCGACTAGGTGGAGGAAACAGCCATACCGGCTATGTCTCGACAAACTCCAAGTTTCCCTCTCGGTAATGACTTCGTCATCCAATCAGCTCCATTATCATCCGTATGAACTTTTGAAAGTTCCACTTCCTTAGAAGCAACCATATCACGTAACCAATGATACCTCCTGTCAATGTGCTTTGAACGCGAATGAAATGTAGAGTTCTTTCCAAGATGAACTGCGCTTTGATTATCACAAAGCAACACATACTTATATCGCTTGAAACCAATATCCTCAAGAAAATTTTCATCCACAACAACTCCTTACAAGCTTCTGTTGCGACTATGAACTCAGCTTCAGTGGTAGAAAGTGCAACACACTTTTGTAACCTTGAATGCCATGCTAGAGCTCCCCTGCAAATGTTACCAAGTAATCCGAAGTAGACTCCTAGAATCAATATCCCTAGACATATCAGCATCAGTATAACTAACAAGCAAAGGCTTATCACGTCCAAATGTAAGTTTCAACTAGTAGTCCCTCGAAGATATCTCAAGATTCACTTCACAGCATTCCAGTGTTCTCTTCCTAGATTAGAAAAAAAACAACTAACTATACCAATATCATAAGCTATATCAGGTCTTGTACAAACCATATCATATATTAAGCTACCAACTGCAGAAGCATATTGAACCCGTGCCATATCTTCTTTCTCTGAATTTGTACTCGGACTCTGTTGACTGCTTAATCTAAAGTGTGTATCAAGAGGAGTGCTAACAACTTTAGACTTGTCCATGTGAAACCTCTGAAGTACCTTCTCAATGTACTTCTCCTGAGACAAGTAAATCAACCTATCACCTCTATCTCTTATAATTCTTATACCAAGAATCTGCTTCGCTGGACCCAAATCTTTCATGGCAAAAGACTTGCTAAGCTGCTTCTTCAACTCCTAAATTCTGCTCAAGTTCCTTCCCATAATCAACATATCATCAACATACATCAACAAGATGATAAAATCATCATCACCAAACAGCTGCACAAACACACAATGATCAAAAGTAGTCTCCTTATAACCATGCTTCCCCATAACTGACTTAAACTTCTTGTACCACTGTCTCGGTGCCTATTTCAATCCATAAAGGCTTTTCTTCAAGCGACAAACTAAATCCTCTTTGCCCTTTTTCTCAAAACCTTCCGGTTGTACCATGTAAATATCTTCCACCAAATCACCATGAAGGAAAGCCATCTTTACATCCATTTGCTCAACCTCTAGATCAAGACTCTTTGCCAATCTAAGTACAACCTGAATGGATGACATCTTCACAACAGGAGAAAAGATTTCATCATAATATATTTCCTTCTTTTGGTTGAACCCTTTCACAACCAACCTAGCTTTGTATCGAGGATGCAAACTATTTTCTTCATGCTTAATCCTATACACCCACTTATTAAGCAATGCCTTTTTACCTCTAGGCAACTTCACTAACTCAAATGTGTCATTCTCATCAAATGACTCCATATCATCTCCAATGGCATTCAACCATTTATCCTTGTATTCATCCTCTAAAACTTCACTAAAGCTTTCAGGTTCTCCCCCATCACTAAGTAACACATACTAACTAAGATCATACCTTGTCGATGGTCTTGAAACTCTCTCAGATCTTCTAACAGCAGGCTGGTTCTCAGTAGTTGGTGTCTCACCATGATCGTCACCATGATCACCAATACCATCATCATCATGTACGGGAGCATCTGCACCAGGTGTATCAACATGAACCTCACCCTCAACCTGACCGTGGATCGATGTAGAAAGAGTAACCTCTGACTCAATCAAACTCTCATAAATCTGAGCTGGTTTTTCGGACTTGTCAATGTCCTTAATAGTCTGATCTTCCATGAACACAACATCTCTGCTCCTAATGAACTTCTTCTCAACGGGATCATAAAATTTGTATCCAAACTCTTCCTGACCATAACCAATGAACACACATTGTCGCAACTTCATCTCAAGCTTTGACCTCTCATCTTTGGGAATGTGCACAAATTCCTTACACCCAAAGACCCTCAAATGACGATAAGAAACATCCTTACTGGTCTAAACTCTCTCTAGAATATCACCCTCCGATGGAGCACTTGGTGACAAATTTAACACATAAAAAATTGTGCTTACAGCCTCACCCCATAAAGTCTGCGCCAAACCTGACTCTGAAATCAAACATTTAATCCTCTCGACAATAGTCATGTTCATCCTCTTGGCCAACCCATTCAATTGTGGAGTCTTAGGTGGCGTCTTATGATGCATAATACCATGTTCCCTGCAATAAGCATCAAATGGTCCAGAATATTCTCCACCATTATCACTGCGGATACACTTCAACTTCTTTTCCGTCTCTCTCTCAACTAATGCCACAAAATGCTTGAAATATCCCAAAACCTGATCTTTAGTCTTCATAGTATAAACCCACGATTTCCTAGAATGATCATCAATGAATGTGACAAAATATGATGCATCACCAAGAGATTTTGTCTTCATTGGACCACACGCATCTTAATGCACCAGATCAAGTATCTCAGGTTTTCTCGAAGGAGCAGAAGACTTGAACGAGACCATGTGTTGTTTTCCTGCAAAAAAATGCGCACACTTTTGCAAGTACAAACCGGAGATACCTGGAATAGACTCCTTATTTGACAACACAGACAATTCCTTCTCGCTCATGTGACCGAGTCTCTTATGCCACAACTCCATGGCATCATCATTCTCCACTGCATTAACAATGTTTTTGGAGACCTTAGCCTGCATCCAATAGAAAGACAAAGACTTATCACCTCGAACCACAACCATGGAACCCCGTGTAAGTTTCCATTTACCTCCTCCAAATAAACTATGAAAACCCTCATCATCAAGTTTCCTTGTAGAAATCAAGTTCAACCGAATATCTGGGACATGCTTAACTCCCTTAAGAAAAAGTCTAGTACCAATACTAGTATCCAAGCAAATATCACCAATGCCAATAACCTGAGCCAAACCATCATTACCCATACTAGTATCCAAGCAAATATCCCGCTGCGATGTAGCATGAGTAGTAGCTCCACTATCAACAACCCAACTGGTGTCCTGGCATGCAACTTTAATGGCATCATTCTCAAGAAGAATAAGAAACTGATCCTCGGTGACATTCACTCGATCTTCACCATCTTCTTGCTTCTTTCCTTGTTGCTGTCCTTTTTCAACTTCCAGCAATCCTTATTCATGTGCCCTTTCTTATGACAATAATGACACTCCATATTAGCAAATTTGTTAGATTTTCTTCAGCTCTTGTTCTTGTTATTCCTGGGCTCTCTATATGAACT
The DNA here is from genome assembly GCA_900406555.1 of Pseudoturritis turrita. Taxonomy (NCBI): domain Eukaryota; kingdom Viridiplantae; phylum Streptophyta; class Magnoliopsida; order Brassicales; family Brassicaceae; genus Pseudoturritis; species Pseudoturritis turrita. The sequence goes on from OVBL01000491.1 coordinate 60,332, forward strand.
CCTCCCCCTTGACTTAGAAACCAATGCATCTGAAAGCGAGAAACTAGGACTAGATTTCCTTCTTACTTCCTCATTCAAGACACTGTTCTTCACTAAGTCCATCGAAATAATACCATTCGACACTGAGTTACAAAGAGACATCGTGAACACTTCCCAAGAATCTGGTAATGTACCAAAAAGCCACAAACCGTGAATCTCATCCCCAAACTTAATTCCAATGTCAGATAATTTATTGAGCAATCCCTGAAATGCATTCAAGTGATCTGTCATCGGAATTCCCTCCTGATATCTCATCTCAATCAACTTCTTGATCATGTACATCTTATTTTTCCCGGTCTTCCGAGCAAACAACTGCTCCAGCTTCAACCACAAAGAACGAGCATTAGTCTCATTTTCAATATGATTCCTCACATTATCATCTACCCATTGCCTTATCAAATCACACACTTGGCGATGTAGCAATTTCCACTGATCATCAGGTTTACGTGGAAAACCTCCTCGATGTGACGAGTAAGTGAGACGACAAATTCTTTTACGTGGAAAACCTCCTCGATGTGACGAGTAAAAACCACGGGTTACTATTTCAAAATAAATATGAGGTACAACCACGTCCTCCCTATTCCCACAGAATAGATCCAGAGACTCAGACTCCAAAGAGCAATCTCCAACACAAGAAAACACCATAAGAGAGAAATACAAGAGCCTAAAAATAAGCAGTCCCAAACGACCCTAAGTTCACTAGGATTCCGGTCAACAAATTAGATCTCCCCCGTAAAAACCCTAGATAAACGAGTCAAAAAATACCTCTGCAAAATTTCAGCTTAAACCGAGAAGAACTCACCGTTGGATTTCCCAAACACTGAAGACATATACTGCTGAAAGATTGGGAATCGCCAGACGCGAACAGCCATGCTAAAACTCAGATTTCTCTCAAACCAAACGTTGAAACACAATCTCCACCGTTGAATCTAACGAACACTGAGTCACGAAGCTACCCACCAAATTTCAGCCAGATCGGAGTTCGTTTGAATGTCCAAACGTGCTCTTCAACAAACCTTGATAGATCTGTTTTCTCATCCTTAATGCCTCCGAAAATTGCCTCTCTTTTCTTGGTTTTTCTCTCTACACAAAAATTAGTTTAAGAGTAGTATATATACTCCCTCATAACCCCAAGCCCAATAACAACCTCATGGATTATAATAGGCCAAAGTTTAGTTCTTTCTAACCAAATCCAATTGGTTTCCCCACTAGAAGGAAAACCAACAGCTTTAACAGATGAAATGTCAATATGTTTTCATACAAACACCCAATGCCTTTTGACATAAATCAAAAGGATCGTTTAAAAGATTGATAAAATAGTATTGTCCAACACTGCATTAGCTACTTTTGGCTACAAGAAGTGCATAAAGTAGAATCAATATCTTCTCCAGCTAATAGGCTTGCCCAAAGCCAGTCTTGGCTATCAGTAAGAATTCCGCTTTTAGTAAGACGTCGCACACTTGATGAGGAGGCATTATCAGGCAGTACAATACGAACATGGTAATTTTTCAATCGCAAAGTTTCAAGAACTCTGACGAACCCAACCTCTTCTGTGATGTCATGAGACTACCATCAAATATTTTGGTCGAGTATCACTCCCAGGATTGTCCAGTGCCCAGGCCAGATTGTCCAGTAACATTCTATTAGCGTTCAGATATTTACTCCCGGAACTACATATCAACAGAGATCTAGATTACAGACACAAGTAAAAAAGAGAAAGGTGTGTTAAGAGGGTTTAAAAGTATAGGAATTCACCATCGGGAAGGAAGGTGATTCCAGCTGAGCGATAGTTTTCCAGCCATTTATCCGATAATCTTGGCTTCTCTGCAAAGAACCAGAATGCCAACTTACAATTCCAACCCTTTTTCTCCAGCGATGATTTGATATTCGTATATAGCATACAAGGATTGAAATTAGTAGGGATTGGGATAGCCTCGACATCCCTGAAGATGCCTGTGTCAGTCCCTGCTTGGTTTCACAAAACCGACAACGCAAAAATAATTACTAAACAGCAAAAAAAAAAGCTATCAGGTCGTGAATACAATTGATTAGATTCATTGACAGATCGATTAGATCGCAAGTTTAGCAAAACAGATGGATCAGATGAAATTCAAATCTTGTTAATACACAGAATAATATCTACTTTCTAGTTTTTAATAACAGAAATCATCGACAGCTTTATTAAAAGCATGTAGACAATTTCGAGAGATGTTACACAAAACACTGTTGGAACAATTTAATTAATCAAAAAATCAATTAAACTTCATGGACTAAAAATTAATAAGATAAATTGTTAAGAAAATATGAATGAAAAATGTGCTAATGATAAAACTAATTTGGGCTATAAGTGAATTCCACTTAAAAGATTAAGTTAGTAAAATACATTTATCCCACATTACATACATGAAAGAAATTCATGTAATATATAAGAGAGTTAACACACTTCTAAGTTCAAAAGTGTGCATCTAGAAAGAGAGATGGCTAAGCCACACGCGCGTGTCGCCACTGCTGGCTCGAGGGCTCGAAGGTTCGTGTCAAAGTCAGCATGTTTTGAACTCAAAAACGAAATCAAAACATTTCTCTCTTCGGTATCAAAATAGCTCCGAGTCTTGCGCCCCATACCCTGATATCGCGCCTTTTGATTACTACCCATGATCTGCGCCCTCCGTTTATGATGTTGAATCATATAGTGATAATAACGCTTTATAAAGCTATCACTTTATTCACCTATCGATACTGCTTCTTTTTATCTTTCTGATACAAATCAAGAAGGACTACCGGTAGTGACAATGTTCACTCGGGTACTAGATCGAGTGCGTGGACGCCCCTAATTGGGAATGATCTTCCACTTCAAACTCTGTGCCTAGCGCTATAAGCGCATGAATCACTCTAGAAAAGTTCGATGGAACCAATTTCAAGTTGTGGCAGAAAAGATGCATTTCTTTCTAACCACACTGAAATTGGAAAAGTATATCACCGAGGTCAAACTCGTTTTGACTTCGAATAATATTGATCCCCGAACTCTGGCTAGTGTCGAGGCATAGAACCATGGGGACTACTTGTGCTAAGGCTACATCCAAAACCGCATGGTGGACCAACTGTACAACGTTTACAGTGAGATTGCAACTTCCAAAGATCTCTAGGATGCTCTAAAAAAGAAGTACAAGTATTTCAATGTGGGCTCTGGAAAATTTGCTACGACAAAATTTCTGAACTACAAAATGGTGGACTCTAGGCCTATCATGGAGGAAGTTCATGAGTTTCAAATGATCATCCAAGAGATAGCCGATGAAGGAATGAAGATCTGTGAAACCTTTACGGTGAATTGCTTCATTGAGAAGTTACCTCCTAATTGGGTAGATTTCAAGAACTATCTTGATCATAAGCAAAATGCTTTGACTATGTCAAACTTGATATCCAAACTGTAAAATGAGTCTTTCAAGCGCAAATCCGACATGAATTTAACTCATGATGCAATTGTAGCTAAGTACAAGAGGAGGGGAAAAGGCGTGTTTGTTTCCAACAAAACCGTGTCCAACAAAATCCCGCCTCAAAACTCCAATACCTTCAAGAAGCCGGCCTTCCCGAAAAAGTTCACAGGAAAATGTACTTACTGCAACAAGAAGGGGTACTTGGCTTCCGAATGTCGTAGCAAGGCAAAGGGAAAAGCTCAAGCAAACCTGACCGAATTTGACATGTGTGCGGTGGTCACGAAAGCAAACATGGTTGAGGAAAACCATAGGGCATGGTGGTATGTCACCGGTGCCACTACCCACATCTGCATTGATAAGGAGATATCACCTATAAAAAAAGCAAGACTGATGATCAGCTCATGATGGGGAATATGTCTCACTCCAAGATTGAAGGCACATGCAAAGTCATGTTGAAGATGACTTCTGGTAAGGAGCTCACTCTGAACAACGTGAAACATGTGCCAGACATGAGGAAGAACTTGATCTCTGGGACCGTGATGGGCAAGCATGAATTTGCCATCAACTACGAGTCCGACAAGCTGATCATTCGGAAGCATTGTATTTTTGTTGGAAAAGGTTATGAAAAATGAGGATTGGTCAAAATGTATGTAATGACAGTCCTCAGAAAGAATAATGTAACCACTTCCAAAGTTTCAATGAAAAAGAAACAAATTGCTTATTTGGCTTAGTCTTTTAATATTTGGCATGAACGGTTAGGAGATGTGAATTATAAGTCTATTAAAAGATTAATTAATTTGAACCTAATCGCGAAATGCAAAATAAAAAAAGACAAATGTAAATTTTTTGTACAAGCAAAACTTACGAAAACACCATCACCTCATGTTGAACGAACAACCGAACCTCTTGATTTAATACACACAGATTTGTGGGACTTAAAGTTTGTACAAACAAGAGGCGGTAAAAAGTATTTTGTAACATTCATAGATGATTGTACAAGATAATGCTATGTATACCTATTACGTAGCAAAGATGAAGTCTTGGAGAAATTCAAAGAATACAAGACCGAAGTTGAAAACCAACTTGGAAAACTATTAAAATAGTTAGAAGTGATAGAGGAGGTGAATATGATGGACCTTTTAATGCATTATGTACTAAAAAAGACATTATCCATCAAACCACTGCTCCCTCTACTCACCAGAATCTAATGGAGTTGTGGAACGTAAAAATCGTACTCTAAAAGAAATGATGAACGCAATGTTACATGAACCTGGGTTAGTCCATAATCTGTGGGGAGGGGGGGAGTTTTTCTTACCAAAAACTATATCCTGAACAAGATACCGCACAAAGTTACTGGCAAAACACCATATGAAATTTGGAAAGATAATGTACCTTCGTACAAATACCTCAAAGCGTGGGGTGCCTAGCAAAAGTCGCATTACCACCTCCTAAAATGGTCGCAATCAGAATTAAAACCGCGGATTGTATATTCATCCGATATGCACACAATAGTAGCGCTTATCGGTTTCTGGTTCATAAATCAGACGTACCGGATATCCATGTAAAGACAATCATGGAATCAAGAAATGCATCTTTCTTTGAACACGTGTTTCCTTGTAAGGATAAACAAGGTTCAAAGCGAACTCATGAAGAAAGAGATGCAAACACCTCTGTCAATGAGGCAAGCACTTCTGGGACATCATGTTATGATATAGAAGAAGTGGAAGATGAACATAGACGTAGCAAAAGAGCTCGTAAGGAAAAATCTTTTGGTGAATATTTCTTAATGGTTTTTCTCCTCGAGAATGAACGAAGAACTTTCACTGAAGCCATGTCTACACCAGACGCACCTTATTGGAAGGAAGCCGTCAATAGTGAAATCAAATCCATTATGCAATACCATACATATGAGATAAGCGATTTACCACCAGGTTTTAAACCTCTAAGGCGTAGATGGATTTTCAAAACAAAATTGAAAACCGATGGCGTAACTGATAAGTACAAGGCTAGACTTATGGTGCACGGATTCCGACAAAAAAGGTCATAATTTCTTTGACACATATTCTCCGGTAACGAGAATAACTTCAATAAGAATGATGATAGGAATTGCAGCATTAAGAGACCTCGAAATCCATCAAATGGATGTAAAAACTGATTTTCTAAACAATGATTTAGAAGAGGAGATTTATATGAAACAACCCGAAGGGTTTGTAGTCCCCGGACAATAACACAAAGTCTTTCGACTTGTGAAGTCTTTATATGGACTTAAACAAGCACCAAAACAATGTCATGAAAAAATTGACAATGTAATGATGTCAAATGGATTCACCATCAATGAACGTGACAAATGCATATACATCAAAATTACTCATAGCGCGTACATTTTGCTCTGTTTATATGCAGATTATATGCTCATTATTGGGAGCAACAAAGATATTATCCAACAAACTAAGAACATGCTTAGTGGACAGTTTGACACGAAAGACATGGGTCTCGCCGATGTTATTCTAGGGATAAAAATCATAAAGACTTATGACGGAATTAGTCTGTCTCAAGATCATTATGCACAAAAAATACTAGAGAGGTTCAAGAACCACTATAATGGGACTGCAAAAACTCCGTTAGACTCACAACTTACCTTGACGAAAAATTCGGGTAAAACGGTGTAACAAGTGGAGTATGCTCGGGTTATTGGGAGTCTGATGTACTTAACCAATTGTACTAGACCTGATCTGGCGCACACAGTAAATATACTAAGCCGCTACGCAAGTAATCCAGGCAAACAACACTGGAAAGGCATAACAAGAATTTTAAATTACTTGCGATACACGAAAAATTATGGCATGCACTATGGTAAAGAAATGGCAGTTTTATAAGGATAAAGTGATGCAAACTGAATATCCGACTCCAAAAACTCTAAATCCAAAAGTGGATATGTTTTTACTCTAGGGGTGCAGCAGTGTCCTGAAAATCTTCCAAACAGACTCTGTTGGCTGGATCAACCATGAAATCTGAATTCATAGCATTAGACAAAGCTGCAGAAGAAGCATAATGGCTTCAAACTTCTTGGAAGATATCCCCATGTGGAAGAAACCAGTCCCGGCACTACGTGTACACTGTGATAGTCAATCAGCTATCACACGGGCACTGAATACTCTCTATAATGGCAAATCTCGTCATATAAGACGATGACATAAAACCATTAGACATTTGATCTCAACTGGTGTAATCACAGTAGACTACATCAAATCAGCAGAGACCCTAACTGATTCGTTTACTAAAGGCTTACCATGAGATCAAATGGTTAAATCATCGAAAAGAATGGGGTTTAAAGCCTATTAATTAAGAGAAAGTTTGATGGAAATCCCACCTATGTGACTGGAGATCCCAAGATGTAGGTTAAAAGGGAAAACTAAATCAAACTCACTATGCTTAAAAGCACTGGAACTTACTCAGTTCCTAAGATGATATACAGTGCTTCATGTATAAAAGAATAAGTGTTGCTTTTAATTATATTAACCATAGCTTTGGTATATTCATGGAGTATTACAAGATACTTCATAAAACAAAGTCTAATGACATATCACATAATGAGTGTGAAATAAGGTCGTTTCTAGGAGAATGAACGAAAGGCTATATTCTCTAAATTCACTCATGATATTAGACATGTTCAATGCCACAATGAACACAATAGAGAACTAAGTACTATGAAAAATTGAAACTGGGTTATGGCTATTTTCTAGTTATACACAAAAATCCGGATGGTTCAAGACATCATGTCCACCATTTGGCCAAGTAAACCCGACAAATTTTAAAAATGAGTGGTTCAAAGCTGAAAAATGCAACCATCTCAGAAACAGTGATTTTTCTCTTATACTCTCAACCGTCCGACTATCTAGTCTAGTCAGTCTTGACAGTCTAATCAGTACAGTCTTTCGAGTCTGTCAAATCCATTTGTTTAGAGTCATTTCTATTCATGTGGAGGATTGTTGGAATAATTTAATCAAAAAAATCAATTAAGCTTCATGAGCTAAAAATTGATAAAATAAATTGTTAAGAAAATGTGAATGAGAAATGGGCTAATGATAAAACTAATTTGGGCTATAAGTGAATTCCACTTAAAAGACTAAGTTAGTAAAATACATTTGTCCCGCATTGCTTAATGAAAGAAATTCATGTAATATATAAGAGAGTAAACACACTACTAAGTTCAAAAGTGTGCACCTAGAAAGAGAGATGGCTAAGCCACACGCACCGCCGCCGCCGCTCGCTCGGCTCATGGGCTTTAAATATGGCACTTAGGGCACTTGGGCTCTAAGATGATCAGATTGTTTTTGGTCAAAATCAACACATTTTGAATTCAAAAATGAAATCAAAATGTTTCTCTCTTCAGTATCAAAACGGCTCCGAGTCTTGCACCCCACGCCATGATATCGTGCCTTTTGATTACTGTCCATGATCTGCGTACTCCATTTATGATGGGGGAACTGATCCACTCTCTTGCTCGGGCTATATAAACAGCTTCCCTTCCTTCTCATTTTACATACTCATTCGCTTTCTAAAATAGAAACAAAACAACAATCCTTCTTTTCTTTTTTTTTCTAAATAAGTCTCGAGAGTATATCGTAGATTATTAGTTGGCAGATTCTATAGTCGAATGTCGATATTATAGTCTAACACAGTTGTATCATGGGATTCAAAATCTCACAAATCTACCACACTGCGGGAGATTTTATGAATTAAGGATAGATATCATATCTCGCCTATGTGTCTGTTTTCAAAATCGTTTTCATATATATCGTTTAATTTCTATCTTCATTCGCATTTCTTTAATCTTGTTTTGCGGTTCCTATAGACACATAGTGATATAACACTACCAGAAAACAAGACAAAATCCGACGGTAATTTTTCGACGTATTTTCGACGAGTTTTTTCGACGGATTACCGATAGCAAGAAATTCGTAGGAAATTTCAACGGATTTCCGACGGTTCGTAAGATTCGTCTATGACCCTTTGAAATTTAAATATCCGTCGGAAATACGTCGGTTTATTTCTGACGGATTTCCGACGGATTGTAATTCTGAAATAGCCGTTTAATAGATTCGTTTATGACCGTTTGAAATTTAAATATCCGTCGGAAATCCATCGTTTTTTAGTATATATCCTACATCAGACATCTTCTTACATTCATTCATTCTTATGCAACAACATTTTATAAAAAAGAGAGAGAGTAAAATATGTGTTCTTCTTCTTCAAATCCGTTTAATTATTTTCAATCATGGATGGACAAGCCGATGCGAGATCAAGCGAGCGGATTGGTAACAGAGGAGTACGAGGCTGGGATTAAGGAATTTATGGAATTTGTTGGGCAAAATCCGCAAGTCATTCGAAATGGTAAATTTCCTTGTCCTTGTATGGATTGTTTGAATCGTAGGAGAGGAACGTATAAAGGTGTATATGGGCATTTGTATAATCATAGATTTATGCTGGGTTACAAAATTTGGTATTCACATGGAGAAACGGAAGAAATGGTAGATTATGGTAGTTATAGTGAACCTTATGCAACTGATATGATAGAAGAAACGGCAATGGAACCTCCTAGCATAGGTATGGTGCAGATGGTCAATGATGCATTTCAGGAAAATTTATCAGGATTCGGGGAGGATGTTGAAAGGGTACATGTGCCTAATTTAGATGATAGAATGTTTTTTGATATGTTGGATGCAGCGAAACAGCCGTTATACGAAGGTTGTAGAGAGGGTGATTCTCCTTTGTCAACCGCGACTAAGTTAATGACCATTAAGTTGAATTACAATCTGAGCGAGGAGGTTGTGGATGTAATTACGGATTTCGTTAAAGGTCTTTTGCCGCAGGATAACCTTGCACCAGCTTCGTACTATGAGATACAAAAATTGGTTGCTAGTCTTGGTTTGCCATTTCAAATGATAGACATTTGCGAGGAGAGCTGCATGTTGTATTGGAAAGCGACCGAGGGCCTTCTGTCTTGCCAATTTTGCGGTCATCATAGGTATAAGGATACATGAGGAAGAGTCCCAGTCCCGTTTAAGCGGATGTGGTACTTACCATTGACAGCGAGGTTAAAGCGGTTATACCAATCTGAGCGAACTGCGACCGCAATGAGATGGCATGCAGAGCATAGAAGGAAAGGACAAATAGGGCGTCCATCAGATGCAGAAGCATGGAAATATTTTAATTCAGTCTATCCCACGTTTGTGGCAGAACGAAGGAATGTATACCTCGGATTGAGCACTAATGGCTTCAACCCTTTTGGGAAGCATGGGAGGTAGTATTCACTATGGCCTGTAATCGTGACACCTTACAATTTACCACCATCTCTTTGAATTAAGAGAGAGTTTTTGTTCTTGAGTATCCTAGTCCCCGGGCCATCCCATCCTAAGAAATCACTTGATATTTTCCTACAGCCATTGATCGAGGAGTTGCAAATGTTATGGCACCACGGCGTTGAGACGTGGGATGTCTCACTGAAGGAGAATTTTGATATGCATGCAATTTTGATGTGGACGATAAGCGACTTCCCGGCCTAGGGGATGCTTTCCGGTTGGTCAACACATGGGAAATTGGCGTGCCCGTCCTTTGGAGAAAGCACTGATGCATTCCAGTTGAAGCACAGAAGGAAGACGTGTTGGTTTGATTGCCATCCCTCTCGGCAGAGCACCACTCTGTTCAGGAAGGATGTAAAAATTTTACATGGTCCACCGCCTATGTTAGGTGGCCAGTTTATGTTGGATCAGTTACGAGATTTTGGAGCAGATTGGACTGTTGAATGTGGTGGTAATGGACATGTTTGTGTAGATGGTGCTGGAGAGTACCACAACTGGCACAAACATAGTATCTTTTGGGATTTGCCTTATTAGAAGGATCATCTTCTGAGGCATAATCTGGATGTTATGCACATTGAGAATAATATTTTCGATAACATCATGAACACCATCCTCAATGTGCAAAAAAAGACGAAGGACAATTTGAAGTCGAGGTTGGACCTTGAGGAGCACTATTCTCAAACGCAGCCTCAAGTTAATTCCCGAGAGAAAGTTCTGATCCCTGATTTCCGGTTGGATAGGCTTGCAAAATAAGAGTTCTTCGAGTGGATATTGAACAGCGTAAAAATTTTGGATGGATACGTGTCAAATTTGCGGCATTGTGTTGATAAAAGAGAAGGCAAATTCACAGGGATGAAGAGTCATGATTGTCATGTTGTTATGCAACACTTTTCGAGGACTTTTACCCCGACAAGTACACATGCCATCGCAGGTATATTCTCTATTTCTTTTGTATGTTCTGTCTTATTATGTCCATGTTCTTTAATCTTTGTGAATCATTTGATAACACAAATTTTTTATATTGCAGGGATTGCTTCGTTCTTTCGGGATTTAAGTTCTAGAACACTTACAGAAGAAGGTATTCGGAATTTGGAAGAGAAGATACTCGAGATCCTTTGCAATTTAGAGAAAATATTTCCACCGTCCTTCTTTGATGTTATGGAGCATCTCCCAATTCATCTCCCTCGGGAAACAGCACTTGGTGGGCCTGTTCATTACCGATGGATGTATCCATTTGAGCGGTATATGTTCCATCTAAAGAAGAAGGTGAAGAATTTGAGCAGAGTCGAGGGTTCTATCGTTGCGCAAAACATCAATGAAGAAAGTGCTAATTTTGCCGGATTTTACTTCCCACCTGAAAGGCAAGCAAAGAGTCGCAAACCCACGAGAAATGATGATGGTGGCATAGCCCCAACTTACTCTGCTAATGTCCCAAATGAATTCGCCCAAATTGGACATCTTAGTCGAAGAAGCCGTAGAAGGCTTACACAGGAGGAACGAGGTCATCTACACTTGTATATCCTTACAAACTGTGAAGAAGTCTTGGAGTACGAGAGGTATTTAACTTCAATCTTTGGATATATATATATATATATATATATATATATTTTGTTTTTCTTTAGTATATAATTTTTTTACAATGGTTAATGAAATCAGGATTTACAAAGCTATACAATGGCACAAATACCCTGCGATAACAGAGGACCAAATTGAAGAGCTTAAGGAAAATGAGTTCGCGGGATGGATTTGTTCTTATGTAAGTTAATGAATTCATTTTCATATCTTCCTTATTATGTATACAAGTTCTTCACTCACGCAATGACCACAGGTTCAGGACATGTGACTAGAGGACAGACATTTCCCACATGGTTCGAATAGTTACTAAACCCCCCCCCCCCTATATGTTGCACATTCGTACCCGGCATATTTTACACGTGGATATAAGTTTAAGGTGTTTCCAGAAGGAAGTACCAGATCAACCATTAATTCGGGTGTTTCATTGCAATCAAGTGACATGGATTACTACGGCGTACTTCGTGAGATATTAGAAGTCCATTTCCCAGGCATATTAGACTTAAGGTTCATTGCATTTAATTGCGATTGGTATAACCCAGAAGACGGCTATGGAGTACGACATGACGAATTTGATGTTACATGGGTCCATTCTGGAAGGAATCTCGAGAAGTATGATCTGTTTGTCCTAGCATCACAGGCAGATCAGGTTTGCTACATTCTCCCCCCTACAGTGTCAACGTCTTTTCCCGACCCATGGATCACAGTCACATAAATTCATCCCAGAGGGACGCTTGTTGAGGTACCCGAGCACGATCCTTTGCAACAAGACGCAGAAGGTGGATTAGGTACTATTGATCTTTCTCTCAACGTGGAGCTAGTTGTCGATTTTACTATCGGACTAGAGAAGGAGGTGTTTCCCGATTCTGAGGAAGAGTTAGGAGAATTTGATGAAGCTTCTGATTCCGCAACTTCATACTACTCATCAGATTCAGATTATAGTTTACCATAAATGAGTAAATTAAATATTTAATTTTTCCAGATGTTTCGGTTTATTTATATATATTCTGTAATTTTTTAGAAGTCTTTCAAGCTTTAGTAATTTTATTATAAAAATTGTAACTTTTTTTATGTAAAATATTCATGTTTCTGGAAATTTATATATAAATTCGTGGGAAATCAGTTGGAATTTCTGACGGATTACCTACGGATTTCCAACAGATGGATGTAAAATATTCATATTTACAGAAATTTATATAAATCTTCCAAGGTTTTGTAATTTGGTAATGTCAAGTCCTACTGATTTTTATAAATCCGTCGAAAATCCGTTGGAATTTCTGACGGATTACCTACGGATTGGGTATCCGTCGCAAATCCGTCGAAATTTCCGACGGATTTCCCACGGATTGGAATTTCCGATGGATTTCCAACGGATTTCCCACGAATTTGGTGTTTATGGTTTAGGTTTAGGGTAATGACACTTGTAAAAAGTGTCTTCATAGTTTAAATAATATTTTTTTATGATTACAAAGTCATAACAACACCCCATGTTCAGACATAACTTTATACAATAAACGTTTTATCTCAATGTTTCGTATAGATGTTTACAAAGATTATAATGTGTAATATCAACAATATTTTAAAGTTTGTAAATTTGAGAATGAATTGATTGTATGACACCATGAACTACTTGGAAGCTAATATAATATATCAGTAGGCAAACTTTATACCCTAAACCCTAAAATAACATTTATCCCGTTAGAAATCCGATGGAAAATTGGAAAAATCCGACGGATTACCAACGGGTTGGGTATATTCTTTTTAAGTTCACCATCCAATAAGAGGACATGCAAAGAATATTCGCACTCCGTTGGAAATCCGTCGGTTTACTAAAAAAAAAAAAAATTTACCGCCTCAATTTTTATTAGTTTTCGTAATGCGGCAAACCCAAAACCGCGAATTTTTTTTTTTTCAAACCGACGGATATTCCGTCGGTTTCTCGAAAATAAAAATAGATTAGATCTCTTCTTCCTCTCACTTTGCCGACATTTTTTCTCTCACTTCTCACTCGATTCTCTCCTCTTTCCCGATTAAATCTCTCAATCTTTGCCCACTCAACATGTAAGTCTCTTCTTCTCTCTCATGTACTTTGATTAGATCATTTTTAGTTATATATTTGATAGATTTAGGAAGATTTCATGGAATTTGTGGTTAGTTTGATAGATTTAGAGATAAATGACTGAAATTTCTTGGTTTATTTGAGTTTAAACGGATTAGATTCGTTCTTGGTTGAGATTTATATGATTTTGATAGTTTTTGGTTGTTGATTATTTAGGATTTTGATTTATATGAGTTTCGTAGATCTATAATTTTTTTTTGGATGGATTGTCCACGTTTTAGGGATTTACAAACGTTTGTCAATGGATTAACATGAGTTATAGAGTTTTAGTTTGATTATTTGTAGATATTTATTTAATTTATATAGAATTTTTGGTTAGGAAACCTTTTTTATGGATGTAATTTCATAACAACGTTTTATAAAAACGTTTTTAGATCTAGTTGATCAAATGTTTTATATAAAACGTGGTTTTATATACAGTTTTATAATTCGTTTATTTTAAAATTATAATTCTTTTATTTGAAAAAACTTTAATATTTAAAAAAAAATATAAACCCATTAATATATATATATATATATATATTTTTTTTTTACATGTTATAAATTTTTAATTTTTTTTACTGGATTTATATGAATTTTTCAATTTGTTTTTAATGAAGTTGATATTAGTAATGTTTATATTTTCTGTAGGTCTTATTCTACTAGATCCATCAGAGGAGGTTCTCGATCCGTGGGGCCGGAGTCACAGATGTCCGCTAATCGACGTCCGTTGTCACTCGAGGAAATTTTTTTACTACCCGGACGTGAGCATTGCTTTCCGCTGCATCCTACCCGGATAGATGGAGGGCACATTTGGTAAGTATAACAAATTCAAATTTTATTACTTTGTTTACAAAATATCGTAATTTGATATTTTTCAACTTTTTAATTTTTTATGTTTTCAGGTTTAGATGTGATCCGGACGGAAAAATCAGTAAGGCAATTATTTCTATTTTCAAGACGCAGATCGACGATCCGTACGAGAAGGCCTCTAAGATCCCCGAAACCGAGATGGAAAAATGGTTGCGTACTTTCTCGGTAAGTTATATTATTTCAAGCATTTGTATTTATATGTGTTTTTCATATTATTTAATATTAATAATTTATTTTTTCGTTATATATATTTTCAGCAACAGTTCACGTGGGACCCAGCGTTGACCTCTCAGGTTCGAAAAGGTTTCAGAGAGCAGGTTCGCGAGTCATACAAGAACCATAAGTTTGAGTGGAAGCAGAAGTGGCAAAAGAACTCGGCAGACAAGCCAACAGACATGCCACTGCACGTTTGGGAGGGCCTCATATGTTACTGGACGAAACCCGAGACAAAGGCGCTATCAGAGACAAACTCAAGGTACCGGAAGAGCAACCGAGGTGGGAAGGGAATCGCTACTCAGAACGGTGGACCGAAGACGATCGAAACCCGAGAGCGAGCTATGGTAATATTTATTGTTTCATATAAGTGTTATATTTAACTTATCATTTTAATACTACTAACCTATGTTTTTGTCTTTTGCAGACAATCGCGAATGATGGTGTGCCACCGCATTATGGGGTCTTGCTGAGAGACACGCACATGAATCGAAAGACCATGGTTGTTCAAGATAAGTTGCCTGAGGCTGGATCAAACGCGGAAGACTTACCCCGCGACGATATGAATTGTATCGTAAGCGTAAGTATTCTTTTATTTATTTTTTTTTCCTAAATTTCTAAATTTGCAAAACTAATTCTTTTTTCTCTTTTATAGCATGTTCCAACAAAAAAGGGTGTAAGTTTGGGGTTGGTCGATTTCCGGATCGAGACCAAGCGACATCTTCTTCTATCAGTTACGGCTCTATGCATCTTGTGGATGAAATCGAAAGGTTGACCGAACGACTCGACGAGGAGCGGGCAGAACGAGAAAGGAAGGATAAGGAAAATGAAGAAACTCGAGCAAGTTTTGCGAGGATGAAGGCGTTTCTCGAGTCCAACTTCCCGGGACATAAGTTTTAGATATATGAGATTATGTTAAATGCGCTTTATATTTTTATATTTTCAAAACTAAATTTCATTAAAAGTTTGAGACAATTTTTAATTTTAATAGTATTATTATAATTTAATTTCAAACTTTTTAATTTTAGTTTTGATTTTTTAAATTATATTTAAATTATGATATTTCAATATAATTAATATATATTTTACCAAATCCGTTGGTAATCCGTCGAATTTCGATCCGTCGGATAATAGTCGGTTATAGAATTCGACCGATAAAGTAGTCGGTTTTCCGTCGGATTTTCCGACCAAAATAGTTGTCGGTTTTCCGTTGGATTTTTCGACGGGTACATAGCCGTCGGATTTTCCAACCAAAAAAATCCATCGGTTTTCCGTCGAATTTTCCGACGGTTACAAGCCTCAGTTTATCGTCGGATTTTCCGACGAAATCCAAGCGTCGGTTTTCCGTCGGAAATTCCGACGGATCTTTATTTTCCGACCACACGGATCCGACGGTTTTGACGCGTTGAATTTCCGTCGGAAATGCCTCTTTCCGACGGATATCCAACGGTTTTGTCCGTCGGTTCTACCTTGTTTTCTTGTAGTGTAATTTACTAATCCAGATCTAGACAGTTAAACAAGAAACAAAACAAGAGATCTAACGCTTCAGGGATAAGGAAATTTCAATAAACAATTTGGGGGATGAGATAGAAAGAGATCTTACTTTTGTCTTCTCTATGCATGTTTTCGACAGACATATCTAGAAAAATTGAGACTCTGAAGAAAATGTTAATTAGGGTTAGATCGGTGCGGCTGCGGATGAGAGACTATTAACGGTTATATGTGTGGCATGTTCTCCAAGAAACTTTTATCTTCTTCAATTTTTGTTTTTTCTTTGTGCAAGCGAATGAACATAAATCATGTAATAATCAATTTCAATACTTGTATTTCGCAAATAATAGTAAGAGGATTCATAACGATGAGTAAGAAGACTGATAAAATACTGAATCAGATCTAACCCTTAATTTACATGACATCCAATGGCTGAAAAGCAGTTTTTGATGAACATGCCACAGATCTAACCGTTGATAGTCTCTCATCCGCGGCTATAAAAGCTATAAAACCCTAACCCTAATTTACTTTTTTTTCAGAGCTCAATTTTGTAGATATGTCTGTCGAAACAACGTCCGGAGAATATGACAGTAAGATTTATTTCTATCTCTTGCTCCTTGAAGTGTTAGATCTGTTGTTTTGGCACTTTTCATAACTATGATGGATCTAATCAATTGTATTGCTGTTTCTTTTTGGTTTCGTGATTTTTTATGCGTTCTCCGTTGTGTGAATCCTCGCAGAGCGTAACACATTGGCATGCATGCCCCATCCCTGCTCGTCTCGATCTTAATAGGATTTATCCAAATATTAAATCAGCTCTTACGCAACATGGTTTTAGTGGTAGCCAAAGATGGTTTGTTCGTAGCCAAAGGTGAATTACTCAAAGGTGAATTACTTTACTTCAAACCCTCTTAACACAATATTTTTCTCTTTTTTACTTGTGTATGTAATCTAGATCTCCGTTGACATGTATTTTCCAAATGATATATATGTGAGAGGTATGTTATTCGACATTTTTTTTGTGGGCACTGGAGCATCTTGAACCACCATCAAATTTGGTGGTGATCTTAAAAAACACCTCAGTCTCATCAGACATAGAGTTCCTCCATACTCTTCGATCTTTGAAAGTGAGACGTTACAATGTTATCTTAGCTCACAAGGAGTTGACAATACTGCTTCAGCTAAGAGACTAGCTTCTGTGCATATTGGAAGCCCTTGCAAAACTAGCTGATGCAATGTTGGACAATAATGTTCTATCAATCTCAATTTTGATTTCTGTCAAAAGTCTTTGGACACGTGTATGAAAACATATTGACGTTTCATCTGTTAAACTCTGTTTTTGGGTTCAAATGATTCGATGTTTTATCCATTTCCCGTCAATAGAGGTTTCAAGCTATAGCAATATTGTCCAATTGGTCGAGCCTATAGCGATATTGTCATGGTCATCCATGTGATATTGGAATCATGAGCATTATTGATTTGTATCATAATAAGCCCAGAACGTTCAACTCGGACCTCTCCTCAACGAACACCTGGACAGGCCAGCTCATGTATTCATATGATGAGAGAGGCAACATATTCCCCTTGGATTTGCCAGATTTTCAATCCGATGAAGTCTTATATCCATAAAATTGTAGACATATATCTTGTACTCAAGAACAGCAAGAATCTGATATCTTCTCAACTTCACAGCACGCATTTCTGACCTAAAAAAAAAATTACTAATGCAGCGACTCTGATGATCATCCCTAATCAATACTTTATTTGAAGGGTATTGGGAGCTAGTTCCACCACCAACAAGCGCCAAGATATTCCTCCGGAAAAGCATCTCTACAAATTTGAACCATCCACCCTTCAGCTCTCGCCTGAAAGTTTCCTTGAAAGGTATGGCTCGTACCAGCATCAAAACAGTTATAATCTTGATTCCAGGAAACATAAACGAACTATGCCTCATCCCTGATTAAACTCACTGATATATTTTGCCAAACTCATTGCCTCGTCTTTACCTTTTTTGACTCTTTTTACTAATCATTTTCCTTTCCCTTTTTATTTTTCACCTTTTTTTTTGCTTTTTGAAAAAAGTGGGAAAATGATCTTTTGAAAGAGTGAGTCTCACATGCACGAAAATTATCATGATTTTTGTGAATTCCAAAGATGAAAACTGCTTCGTGGCTCAAGAGATCAGATGGCCCTTTAGGCTCAAGATGAGATGGCCCTTTAGGCTCAAGAGAGAGTGGTAAAGAGAATAAGAAATCTTGCATATACCAGTCGTTTCCATGATCTAACACCTTTAAAGAGAAAAATCAAGTCACGTAGTCCAATAAAAACAGAGTAAAAATGATTTGTATCAAAATTAATGCAAACCGAAAGTTTTTGGAGGGAGACCAGTCATGGGATTTCCGAATCGTTTGTCATGAACAACCATTGTGATATATTTTTACTGATTAGATAGAAAACTGAAATCTCCATAATCATAATCAAAACTAAACAAGTTTTGTATCAAAGTGGCTAAGAACTTAGGTTTTTCTAATATATTAAAATGTTTTATACTTAAAAAACGGATTTGATTGAGGAGGTTTTGTTCCGGGAAGTCTTCAAAATTAGGAAAAACATGGTTTGCATGATTGATGTGGGTGGTCGATGTAGTCTATGTGTGATTTTTGTTGGGCTGCATCGACCACCTTGTGGTTGATGTGGACTCTTTTGGATGAGCTTCTTTTGCACGACATAATAACTTGACTTCAGTAAATCCGACATAACCTTTGAACCAGAAGTCTGGATGACTTGTAACTCCCACCAAACTGATGGTAACTCTATTTCATATATTGTGTCCAAATTTGAGATTGATGAAAAAAAATAGAAAGCATTCATCTAACTAGATATTTTGCGTCGAAGTTGGTAAAGTTTTATGTAAGTTTTGGGATATATCACATTGTGCTTTCAGTAATTGTTTTTGAAAAATAACAGCCATATAAATTATATACTCAAATAAAACATAGAGCAACATCATTGAAAAGAAAATAAATAATTATAATTTATATATTTAATAATATTTTCAAAGGAATTCAATTTAAACTTTTTAATAATATTTGAAATAATTTAAGAGAATAAATCGTATAAATGCAAAATGAAGCTATAAAAAATCAACACACACGCATGCGTGCGCGCACACGTACACACAATATATATATAATGTTAAATATCATATATTAATTATCATATACATGGTAAATAGTTTAAATAAAAAAACAAAAGATTAATGTTTACTAAGTTGTTATTTTTATTTTATTTATCATATTTTCAAAGATATTACAATGTCTCAATCAATTATAATATTGGAACAAATACATTTAAGTGCTGTATAACCACCAATTTTTGCTCTCTTATTCTTACTTAAATATGCACATTATTAACAAAAATCGATTATATTGTCAGCCAAGGTTATTCCAAGATGTTTGTTTTGTAGAATTTGATCGTTTATCTGAAAATTAATTGGAGGCCTCGCCGATGGATTGGAAAATGAGTTCCCTTCCCCATTAGAATTTGCCATAATATTTGATGCATCTAGAAATTTTCAAAAATATATATCAAATTATTTAAAGGATATTTCAATACACTATAAAATACTGTACTTATTATATTAATAATAACCATAATAAACTTATATGAGGAAACACAAATTAGATGAGTTATAAGCAAAACAATATTTCTTCATTTTGCTAATGGAACATATCACATTGTGGTAAATTTTTATAAAACAAGGTTTTGCGTCGTCTTTATAAGTATTTTTTTCTAATCCTTGTGAGTTTTTTTTTTTTTTGAAGTTTTGAAAGATAGATAGTATTATATTTATAAAAACGACGCAAAAGGCGATTGAGGGGCCAAAATCCTAATCACCGCTGACGGTAAACTCTTTCCCTCCAATGAGGATTTCTTCTCCTCTCTCCCTCCTCGTGCTACCTCCATGGTTGGATCTGGTCCAGGTTCTCCATCTCCGCCACCCCATCGGATCCTGCCTCTGTTGTAAAGGTTTCGATTCCGGTTTCTACCCCAGACGCGGCACCTAATCCACCCGACCCACCTAACCCACCGGATCTAACTTCCTTCCTCGTTCGACCCTCAATCCCAGACATCTCTTCTATCTCCCTTCCACTTATGCTTCTCCAGGTTATAGATATGGGCTCTTCTCTTACATTTTCGGTTACTAGTTCGATTTATGTTGCTTTTATGTTTGTGTCCTCCGGTGGCAAGCCTTTCACCTCAGTGCGATCCTTTATTGCAGTATGTAGTCTTCGTTTTGTACTAGCTCCAGCCTTTGGCGTCGAGCGTCTCTGCCTATGAGTTTGTTTTCTCCTCCCGTGTGGTTTTGTGCCCCCATGGATCGATCGATCTGCAATTTTTTTTTTTTTTTTTTTTTTGCACGGACTTTGCACGGATCGATCGATTGACTTTCTGATCGATCGATTCACATGTAGATCGATCGATCTGATGCTGGGAGGTCGATCCAAAAACTTTCGGCCAATTGGATCGATCGATCCGAGGAGGGATTGATCGATCTGCCCCATTTTTGCACGGTTTTTTTTTTTTTTTTTTTTTTTTTTTTTTTTGAAAAGAAACCTGAAACACTTAGAATCAAAACCAAAAGTTAGAAAATAACTAAAAAATAAAGTATGTATACTTACCGGTGGGTTGCCTCCCACCAAGCGCTTGTTTTGAGTCATTAGCTTGACTTCGGTCTCATGTATCAGTCAGGAAGATGGGCATGGGAACTTACTCCAAAACAAGTTCCCCGATCAGTCGTCTTAAACTCTAGAACCCTGCTCAACATTTCCTTCACAGCTTCTGCACCCTTCTCTTTAAACTCTGGAGTGAGAATAGCTCTAACCTTGGAGAAAGGCTTCAAACTTCCTTTGCACTTCACCTTATACTCAATCGTATCGCCAACACACCTCAGAGGTACCAAAATCATATGAGAATCTCCCTTGATTCTTTGGCTCTTCACCTTTTCCTTGGCCTTGTTCTTTTGACGGGCTTCCTTGTTGACGATGTGAGGGTCTCCATCCAGGACTTCCTTGACCTCACTCTTAGCAACAAGCTCTTTCGTTGTCTCGATTAGTAACTTCTCCCCACTGATAATGGTCACACAAGATGCAAGTTTGGTTGCTTCATTAGTGGGTATGGTTTTGTAGAAGATCTTTTTGTCAATATTGGAGAATGAGACTCTTCTATTAGGCAAATCCACAACTGAACCCACTGTCGCCATAAACGGTCTCCCAAGAATCAGAGGCATATCAGAATCCTTAATCATCTCCACTACCTGAAAATCAGTAGGAACAAGACAATTTCCTACTTGAACATGTAAGTCATGAATGGTGCCATGTGGAATCGTGGTGGAAGAATCTGCAAACTTGAGAGATATCTGAGCAGGTCTCATCTCAGTAATCCCGAGCTTCTCTGCAATAGCCTTAGACATGAGATTAATAGAAGATCCAGAATCACAGAGAGATTCATCAAATTCAACTCCTGAAATAGAGCATGGAACCACAAACTTCCCAGGATCTTCCACCTTAGGCAATATCTTCATAGGAGGTGGTGTATTCCTTGTTTCAACAAAGAGGGCCTTGACAACTGTAAGACTTTCTCTGGTATCTCTAGCAAACTTCCGATATGCAGGATTGCCTCTAAATGCATCTTCAAATGAGATATCAGGAGAAAGCTCTTTCACCATCTTATTGAATTCAGCTAGCCTCCCTTTGTCAATACGATTCTTCAGTCCTTGAGGGTATGGAATTCTAGGGATGTACGGTAAAAACTCTGCAGCTGCCTCTAATTCTTCTGGTTTAAGCGGTGCTGGTTCAATCTCCATCTTACTCTGAACTGATATTGCACTACAGAGCTCTCTGGAATTTGTCTCAACTTTTCCTGGAAGAGTCCCTGTTGGTTGCTTGGCTGATGCCGAGATTTGAGCTACCTGAATGTCAAGCTTCTTCACGTGAGTAGAGAGAGATTCAATCTTACCATTAGATCATTGTATATGCTGTCCACCTTGACATTGATCTCGCTAGCAGTTTTCTGCTGGTTGAGCAAGAGCTGCTGCATAAGAACCTTGAGTTCTTCTTGAAAGTCATTCGCGGAACTCTTAGAAACTTGGAATGGGGGTTGTGTCATCGGTTGGAAGTTGTTGAACGGCTGTTTCTGTGGAAATTCCCCCTGAAATCTGTTATGGCCTGGATTTTGCACGAACTGATTTTCCTGAAAACCCTGAGAGAAGTTCTTCTGGAAACCCTGATTTTGCACGTCATTCTGTCCTGAAAACCCCTGAAAAATAGGAACGCCCGCGTTTTGCACAGTTGGTTTTCCTTGAAATTATTGACCTTGAACGTTCACTTGCTGTGGGTAGACTTGATCTTGTGGATTTTCGACGCTCGTGCTCCGATATGACAGATTCATGTGATTTCTGTAATTTTGGTTAAAACCCCTGTTTTGCACGAATCCTTGTCCGTTCACATAGTTCACCTCTTGCAACTCTTCAACCCTTTCTTCAGCAAACTCTAGACAGAAAACTGGATCTGCTCCATTCTCGCAAAACTGCACACCCTCTGATTCTGACACGCCTTCAATAGCAAATTCACCTTCTCATTTAGTTTGTCGATTTTCTGAGACTCGATGCTATTGACTCGTTTGGACCTATCATACTCCGCACAGCGATTATTAGAACTTGCAGCTAAGTTCTCAATCAATTGGTAGGCTCCATCCTTACTCTGAGTCATGAAATCTCCATTGCTAGCAGCGTTGAGAGCGTTCTTGTAATCCCATTCGACTCCATCGTAGAAGATGCTAAGAATCTGCCCATCCGAGTATCCATGATGAGGGCACTCTTTGCGATACTCTTTGAACCTCTCCCAAGCCTCACAGAAGGACTCTCCTGAATGTTGCTGGAAGGTGGTGATCTTGTTCCTCAGTGAAGCCGTCTTGGATTTGGTGTAGAAGTGATCCAAGAAAGCAGCTCTGCATTCATCCCAAGTGGTCAATGATCCAGGAGGTAGAGACTTGAGCCATCTCGATGCCTTGTCTGCCAGAGAGAAAGGGAAGAGCTTGCACTTGATGTAATCAGCTGGCACCCCATTCGACTTAGTAGTGTTGCAGATCTCCTCGTAATTCTCTATGTGGTCCATCGGAATTTTAGCTGGTAGACCGTGGAACACGTGCTGCTTCACCAATCCGATCATCTGAGTCTTGATCTTGTAATCCTGCCTTGCAATGGCTGGTGGACATATAGCAGCTCTGTTCTGGTAGAAGGTATGGGGAGTGTCTGCATCCCCAATCGCAGGCGGTCGCTGATGTTGTTGTCGCAGTTGCAATTGCTGCAACTGTTGCAACTGCTCCTGTAGCCTCTGAACCTCAGCTGCAGTAGCAAACGCCTCGTTGTCGATTTGATCACCCATTGTGATTTGATTCGACTTTGTCTTCATGTTCTCTCTCTCTAACCTTGCAAGTTCCTGGTTATTGAAGTTGAAAAGGTTGTCAGCTCCTTTGCTTCTTCTTTGCATAAACCTGAAACACACAAGAGAGAAAGTTAGTAAATCTTAGTCTAAACTTCAAACAAAAATTCAAAGGTAACGCGATTGATCCCCGGCAACGGCGCCAAAAATTTGATACACAGAGTTTTAACCCTAAAATATCACTGCAAGTGCACAGCAAACGAAGTAGTATTTAGGGATCGAATCCACGAGAACCAAGTGAAACGCTACGAATCTATATGAGTGAAATTAAACTAAGATGACAATATGGTTGTTTGTTGAAAAGTGAAACGAAATAGCAATGTAAAAACGATGTAAAATCAATTAAAAACAAGCGTTAAGTCTAGGGCAATTCGCAAAAATTCAGAGATCATGAACCAGACAATTATTCAGGGAATAATAAGCGCAGTCTTAAACTCAAACATGAATTTTTAACCAATCCACTGTCGTGGTATCAATTACTTTATCTAGTAACCTAAGAATTTAAACTGTTGTTTGATCTTATAATTCTAAACAAGCATTAACGAGCAGATTTGATATGTTCACAAATTGCCTTAACATCAACTTTCGTTGGCTAAGGACAATTTGCTCACCTATGTTCTATCAAGCAATCTATAACACTTTTGATGAATAGATTAAACCCTAAATCAAAGACTAAGTGATCAATTTAATCTAAGCAATGAGAACAACGATAGGTGAAGACAAGATGATAAATCTCTATCTATGTCTGATTCAATGATTCATAAATTCCCTTGAAACCCTAAACCTAACTATGAAACTACTCAGACATGGATGCAAAGAAACAAGAATGAGATGAAGAAAAACTCATAATCAAATAAACAGAATTCCAAAAGGGTTCAGAAATCTTCTCAGAGATGTAGAGTTAGAGCTTCATCTCCCCAAAACTTACAAATTGCAGAAAAACAAAAGTCTGAATAGAATAGAAAGTGTTTGTAAAAACTTGTGTAGAAAATAAAAGTGTTGCCTAAACAATGGCTAAAAATAACATATATATAGGTCTAATAATGTTCTGGTCGAAATTTATGGCAAATCCAAGCCCAATAAGGAAAAACTGAAATTTCTTTTTTTTCTGCACATGTTTCTTTTGCTCGCAAGACGGACATGTCTTCACTAAAACTTGCATAACTTTCTATCGCACCGTTGGAATGATCTCAAATTACTTCCAAACGAAAGCTAACGCGACGCTATATCTTGTGTCAAAATTTCAGGTCGATCCATTGGTGGAAACATATTCAACGAGTGCCGAACTTCTGACCTTTCCGCAAGATAATGCTTCTTCACATATCCGTTTGCAACCATTCCTTACTCCTTATGCCTTAGACTCCATCCAAACATATTTCAACCTGAAAAGACTCTAAAACGTAGAAAAGACTCGATAAAACGATGAATATCATGGTTGAAAACCGATAAAAACCATGATATATCATCATGGTCATCCATGTGATATTGGAATCATGAGCATTATTGATTTGTATCATAATAAGCCCAGAATGTTCAAATCGGACCTCTCCTGAACGAACACCTGGACAGCCAGCTCATGTATTCATATGATGAGAGAGGCAACATAGTCCCCTTGGATTTGCCAGATTTTCAATCTGATGAAGTCTTATATCCATAAAATTGTAGACATATATCTTGTACTCAAGAACAGCAAGAATCTGATATCTTCTCAACTTCACAGCACGCATTTCTGACCTAAAAAAAAATTTACTGATGCAGCGGCTCTGATGATCATCCCTAATCAATACTTTATTTGAAGGGTATTGGGAGCTAGTTCCACCACCAACAAGCGCCAAGATATTCCTCCGGAAAAGCATCTCTACAAATTTGAACCATCCACCCTTCAGCTCTCGCCTGAAAGTTTCCTTGAAAGGTATGGCTCGTACCAGCATCAAAACAGTTATAATCTTGATTCCAGGAAACATAAACCAACTATGCCTCATCCCTGATTAAACTCACTGATATATTTTGCCAAACTCATTGCCTCGTCTTTACCTTTTTTGACTCTTTTTACTAATCATTTTCCTTTCCCTTTTTATTTTTCACCTTTTTTTTTGCTTTTTGAAAAAAGTGGGAAAATGATCTTTTGAAAGAGTGAGTCTCACATGCACGAAAATTATCATGATTTTTGTGAATTCCAAGGATGAAAACTGCTTCGTGGCTCAAGAGATCAGATGGCCCTTTAGGCTCAAGATGAGATGGCCCTTTAGGCTCAAGAGAGAGTGGTAAAGAAAATAAGAAATCTTGCATATATCATTCGTTTCCATGATCTAACATTTTTAAAGAGAAAAATCAAGTCACGTAGTCCAATAAAAACAGAGTAAAAATGATTTTTATCAAAATTAATGCAAACCGAAAGTTTTTGGAGGGAGACCAGTCATGGGATTTCCGAATCGTTTGTCATGAACAACCATTGTGATATATTTTTACTGATTAGATAGAAAACTGAAATCTCCATATTCATAATCAAAACTAAACAAGTTTTGTATCAAATTGGCTAAGAACTTAGGTTTTTTTAAAACATTAAAATGTTTTATACTTAAAAAACGGATTTGATTGAGGAGGTTTTGTTCCGGGAAGTCTTCAAAAGTAGGAAAAACATGGTTTGCATGGTTGATGTGGGTGGTCGATGTAGTCTATGTGTGATTTTTGTTGGGCTGTATCGACCACCTTGTGGTTGATGTGGACTCTTCTGGATGAGCTTCTTTTGCACGACATAATAACTTGACTTCAGTAAATCCGACATAACCTTTGAACCAGAAGTCTGAATGACTTGTAACCCCCACCAAACTGATGATAACTCTATTTCATATGTTGTGTCCAAATTTGAGATTGATTAAAAAAAAATAGAAAGCATTCATCTAACTAGATATTCTGCATCAAAGTTGGTAAAGTTTTATGTAAGTTTTGGGACATATCACATTGTGCTTTCAGTAATTTTTTTTGAAAAATAACAGCCATATCAATTATATACTCAAATAAAACATAGAGCAACATCATTGAAAAGAAAATAAATAATTATAATTTATATATTTAATAATATTTTCAAAGGAATTCAATTTAAACTTTTTAATAATATTTGAAATAATTTAAGAGAATAAATCGTATAAATGCAAAATGAAGCTATAAAAAATCAACACACACGCATGCGTGCGCGCGCACGTACACACAATATATATATATATATATATATATATATAATGTTAAATATCATCTATTAATTATTATATACATGGTAAATAGTTTAAATAAAAAAACAAAAGATTAATGTTTACTAAGTTGTTATTTTTATTTTATTTATCATATTTTCAAAGATATTGCAATGTCTCAATCAATTATAATATTGGAACAAATACATTTAAGTGCTGCATAACCACCAATTTTTGCTCTCTTATTCTTACTTAAATATGCACATTATTAACAAAAATCGATTATATTGTCAGCCAAGGTTATTCCAAGATGTTTGTTTTGTAAAATTTAATCGTTTATCTGAAAATTAATTGGAGGCCTCGACGATGGATTGGAAGAATGAGTTCCCTTCCCCATTAGAATTTGCCATAATATTTGATGCATCTAGAAATTTTCAAAAATATATATCAAATTATTTAAAAGATATTTCAATACACTATAAAATACTGTACTTATTATATTAATAATAACCATAATAAACTTATATGAAGAAACACAAATTAGATGAGTTATAAGCAAAACAATATTTCTTCATTTTGCTAATGGAACATATCACATTGTGGTAAATTTTTATAAAACAAGGTTTTGCGTCGTCTTTATAAGTATTTTTTTCTAATCCTTGTGAGTTTTTTTTTTTTTTTGAAGTTTTGAAAGATAGATAGTATCATATTTATAAAAACGACGCAAAAGGCGATTGAGGGGCCAAAATCCTAATTACCGCTGACGGTAAACTCTTTCCCTCCAATGAGGATTTCTTCTCCTCTCTCCCTCCTCGTGCTACCTCCATGGTTGGATCTGGTCCAGGTTCTCCATCTCTGCCACCCCATCGGATCCCGCCTCTGTTGTAAAGGTTTCGATTCCGATTTCTACCCCAGACGCGGCACCTAATCCACCCAACCCACCTGACCCACCGGATCTAACTTCCTTCCTCGTTCGACCCTCAATCCCAGACATCTCTTCTATCTCCCTTCCACTTATGCTTCTCCAGGTTATAGATATGGGCTCTTCTCTTACATTTTCGGTTACTAGTTCGATTTATGTTGCTTTTATGTTTGTGTCCTCCGGTGGCAAGCCTTTCACCTCAGTACGATCCTTTATTGCAGTATGTAGTCTCCGTTTTGTACTAGCTCCAGCCTTTGGCGTCGAGCGTCTCTGCCTATGAGTTTGTTTTCTCCTCCCTTGTGGTAGATGGGAAGGAAAGTATATGATATTTTCAGTTCTCCAGTGAATCTTGTGCTATTTGGTATTCATTGCTCTGGTGTCTCTTTTATGGAGCCTATTTTCCTCCCAAATTTCTCTCTTGTTTTGAGTGATTTTGTTGCAGGGAATAAGTTGTCGAAATTTGTCCAGCTAGGTGCAGCAGCGATGGTGGCTCTGCTCGATGCTGAAATTTCAGCCATAGAGGCATTTTATGTGTACTCTGTTTCTCAGGTTCTCATGTCACTCCCCCAACTCCAAGGTATTCTCTGTGTCATTAGGTTTTCCAGTGATAAGGGTTCATGTATCAGTTCATGTATCAGTTCCAATTATGTATCCGTTCAGTAATTGATGGTGCTGATTTTTTGGCCATTATGGCCCTTGAGGCGTTGATGCCTCTTCTTTGTGGCTTCGGACGGGACTGCCAATATGCCAAGGAAGTTTCTCCCTTCGAATTTCCTTTCACGTGTGCTATTTTGGATGAGCTATTGAGTTTGTCGATATTCCTAAGCCTATGTTTGAATGTTTTTTCTTTAATTTTATCACATGTTCGGCCAATCTGTTGGTCTTTGCTTTGGCATTTTTGGCTCTTAGTAGCTTGTTGTATTGTCTTTTAGTGAAGGTTAAACTATTAAGTTCTTTAATGAAATCGTTTGACCAAAAAACAAAAGATAGTATGATATTTATATGTGTTTTTATTTATGTTACAAAAGAGTCAATGTTCTAATCAACGTTTTTTTGTTATAAATAAAATTTACAAAAGCTATTATCTTTTAAATTATGGTTTTTCTTTGAAAGCATTCATTAAAGTATGATTATTACACTTAAAAATAAATTGGTTATTTAAGTTCAAAAATGACATCTCTCCTAAATATTTATTCGAATTAATCAGAAAAAATAAATTAGATAATCCAAAAAAGATCATTATGTATAAAATATTTTATTTAATGGTGTTGTAAGCTCAATTTATAAACCTAGTCGTGTTATATTATGACTAACGTATATTTTCACATTCTAATGACAGAAGTTTGAATAGAGCCGAATCTTTAATATTAGTAAAACCGTAAATAAACCATATGTGCATGATACATAAAGATAGTATTTAGGGATCAATCCTCAAGGAAAGAACGATGACACACTAAGAATATGATAAACTACTTCAGATAAGATGAAAGAGACTTGTGGGTTTTATAATTAGATTAGTAAAACCAAATTCAAACAAAGCAATTGCATTAAATAAATAAAGACATGATAAATAATAACAAAGAAAATACCAAGCTTAGAAAATAAAAACCAAACACAAGAGTATCAAATATGGAAAGCTATGGATTATGGATCGAGTAGTATATATCACTAATTGAAATAGGATGCTAGAACGCACAATGAAGCTCATTCATAACACATGGATCACACAAATTAGACTCACTTAATTACGCTTAACTTTCATTTGCAATTAGAAAATCAATATACATTTGATACAAGTCCATTTAGTTCATTAATCACCTTAATCACCAACACCTGGTAGCTAAATATGAAAAGGTCAATTCGAATTGGTCTAGATATTTCATCACACACATTTAAGACAAAATAAATGTCTAATTAAGTTCGAGATTTTGGTTAGCAAGATCAAATCTAGCCATAAGTGCATTCTAATTAAAGGAATATATAAAAATCTAGCCATAAGCATCACACAACAACAAATGATCATCCTAATCTACCAAACTCACAATCCATATATAGGACTACTTACTCAGTATCAAAGAACACCTAAAGCAGATTTAATAGAAGATATTATTTAAAAAGATGAGATAGATAAGAAACTTTCTTAGATCTCGGTCCCCATCTATTCTGAACTCAGTATTTCAAGCTATGAATTCCTTGTTCAACATCCTTTAATTGAGATTATTGAGTCATATATAATTTATTTAATATTCTGCACATTTACTTTTCTAATTCTATAGCTCATCATTTATTTACTTTATTATCCATGATGAAGTCTTTCATTTCTTGTTGACACCATCGAAAATCGCACAATAATCTTCAGGATTCAAGAACATTACTAGGACTTTAAGGGAGATTCATAGTTAGTGTTTTAAAACGCTAAAAATGAGTTTAATATACAGGTTCATGAATCGGGTAAATCTATGACAACCCGGGTCGGATTAAAAGTTTGTTTTTTGTTGCATGTGAAAACAGATTGACTAGTCCTTTTTTTAAGGAGGTCGATCATTTTCTCTAGTTTTTGAGTTTTGTAAAGGATCAACGAGTCCTTATCCATCCGGCCCCGCTCCTTTTCCGCCATAACAACATATGCTCACCAAATTCTGAGTATCACTCCGTATCAAGCTGAAAACATCGCAAAATGAAAACGAAATATATTTCCGATCTTGTTTCCAAATTTTAGAGTGATCCAATGGTGGGAAGTCTCCTTTCAAATATGGTTTTTCTAATCGTTTTTCTTCATTTGCATGTTTGCATCCAAATATTTTTTTGTGTTTTAAAAGGATTTTTATAAAAAAAACCATCAAGTATAAGGAGATCTATTTCAAAATCATCAATTAAATGTTTAATGAAAAATCCTTTAACTAGAGTATTTTAATGAAATTAACCCTTTGTCAATAGAAAATCTTAAATGATTTCTGTTTAATAAAGCACATCACTTTAATTTGTTAAATACAACATATATTCAAATCAGATATTATCTCTTGCTTTCCGTTTGCACTAGGACAACTCCTGGTACGTTACTTGGAGCCTCCTTTGCTAACAAAGCAGATGACCACATCAGATTACATGCCTTTGGTGGAGAGAATTAGATTGAGAATGAGCTCATGGACAGGCCGTTACCTATCATACGCGGTTCGACTTCAATTGCTGCGATTGGTCATCGGTAGCATTGTCAATTTTTGGATTAACACATATCGGCTTCCAAACGAATGTGTCAAGGAACTCGAGAAAATGTGTTCTGGATTCTTATGGTCAGGACCAGACCTCAAGGCTACGAAAGCTAAGCTAGCATGGGAAGACGTTTGTAAGCCAAAAGAGGAAGGTGGCTTGGGTATCAAATCGATTAAAGAGGCAAATCAGGTTAGTAGTTTGAAACTCATGTGGCGGATTGTCTCCTTTCAACCAATGATGTGTGTTAATTGGATTCGTAAAACTCATCTCCATAAGGACTCATTCTCGATGGTCAAAGAAAAGATGTGGATAAAATTGTTGAAATATCGAGATCAAGCAAAAACGCTTATTCGGGTACAGGTTCGTAACGGAAGAAATACATCATTTTGGTTTGATAATTGGTCCCAGCAAGGAAGTTTATTTGAGTTGACAGGGCCTCGAGGCCTTATAGATCTGGGTATTTCACGTGATGCCATGATGGACTCGGTTTTGAACACTCATTGTATTTGAAATCATCAGACATAGGTGTTGAATGGGATTGAAAAGGATATTGCAAATCTCATAATTAAATCTAGTTCGGATGCAGATAAATTCCTATGGAAGACGTCGGAGCAGACATATTCAGAAAAATTTCGAACCAAGGAGACGTGGAGGTTGTTAAGACCAAATCAGCTTCGAAAAGAATGGTATCGTGGAGTTTGGTTTAAGTACGCAACGCCAAGATATGCATTCATTGCCTGGTTAGCTAACCACAACAGATTATCAACGGGGGATAGAATCTCAAATTGGAATGCAGGGCTGAGTACATATTGTGTATTTTGTGGGTTTCATGTCGAAACTCGTAATCATCTCTTCGTCTCTTGATCCTTCTCAACTCAACTTTGGAGACCTTTGATGTTGAAGCTCCTTGCGGAGAATTATTCAGTGGAGTGGGATCAATTAATGCTTCTTCTCTCCAATTCAAGCCTGGATAAAATCACACCTTCCATTCGGCATTGTATCACATTTGGAGAGAAAGGAATAGGCGTTCCATGGAGAGACATCATTCACGTCTTCTCGGCTTGTTAAGATGATTGACAAGAACATGAAAAATCGTTTGAGCTCTATTCGCATAACCGGAGACTCCACTTATGATAAAGGGATGATCGAATGGTTTGCATCTCAACCTCCTTAACAAGATATTACCTCTTTGGTTCCACATGCTCTCTCTGATTCAAATTAGAACTAATTCAATTTTTTCAGATTAGGGTAACATTTATTGTAAAAACAGTTTTTGTTTGAATAATACTTTTACATTCATTCAAAAAAAAAGAAAATACAACATATATTCATGATTTGGTGGTAAAATGGCATAATTTTCTTTAATAATAACATCATGTTCATTATAGAGAAGAAATCGATACCAAAACTTTTGTATGGACCCTAAATTAAATTTTGTTGTTTCTAAAGAAAATATGTCGTTTTACCATCAAATCCCGAACATATGAATTTTTAATAAAACAAAATGATGTATTTCATGAAATGGAACCCGTTTAAAATTTTGTTTATTGAGGGGTTTTTCCATTAAAATTATTTAGTCGAGGGGTTTTTCCATTAAAATTATTTAGTCGTGGAGTTTTTCCATTAAAAATCTAGTTGAGGATTTAAAAATGGATATGCGGATATTGAAGGATTTTTCAGTTAAAATCTCTATTTTTAACATGTAAACCCATGAACAAAAAAATTAAAATGCACTCTAAATACGACTAGAAGGAGAAGTGCCCCTAGTCTAGTGGCATTCATAAGTTCACATAGAGCAGGCATCATCTCATCCGGGATCGATTCTATTCACTTGCAAATGTAGCGATGAAAAGCTATTGAACCGGTCTGTTGTGGCTCACAGATGACAAAAAAAAAACCAACTAGAAGTGATATTAATTCATGAAAGTCTTTAAGAGTTCCACCCGTATAAAAATTAAATTCCGGTTCAAATAAACTAAGTAAATGGAAAGACAAACATAAATAATCTATATTTGGATAGGTCGGTATCACGTAACTCAAAAGGTTGCTATGTTGCCTAGTTGACGAATTGTTTTGGTTTCTCATGCTGAGGCCGATAGTCATTTTTAATCAACAAGTTGTATCATGGCTTCCCTCGTATTTTGAAGAGAAAATTATATATATATTAAGATTAATGCGACTGATTCTCAAAACAGAAAAATAATTACTGAAGTTGTTTTAATTAGCAAAATGTGTATACTACGCATCAAATATAATGTGTATTTTTCGGCTTATAATGAGCAGTTTAATGGAAACACAGAGAAACCGAGAATTCTCGAGACTTGATATCCTCAAGTCTAACTTCACTAAAGTATTTTAAGCAATCTCTTACAAACTTACCTAAACAGATTCTTGGTTCGTCACTGACCAATTATATGCTTTATTCTTCAGATTCTTAATTGGCTCACCCTAAAAGCGACCCTTACAAGTACATATATACTAATTAGCTAAGTATATCTTACAGTATAGTTCATGTTTCAGCACAAACTACGTCGTTTCAGTTACGTCTGTTTGTTTCACATGAATAAAACTTGGTTTGTTTTATATTATGTACAGGCTAGCAGTCAACGCAATTTGTTTACATTAATTAGGAAATTTAATATCAATGCACACAACTCATTCAAAGCAATAGAGTATATTCAATAGGTTTTTTTGCAAAACAAAAAAAATGTTGAGTGGTTGAGCAATTCCTAAGGTCTCCTTGATGTCGTCCTTTGATTATTTCTCTTTGAGGCGTGATTATTTGTTTATTACTTACTCATGGCTTGACTAACATAGCTCGGTTATTTAAATGTTCGACTCGAATTATTCGAACATATTTTAAGAAGTCACAAAATAAGAAAAATATTAAAAAGGCAAAATCGCCGAAATCAACATTAATATTCAAATTATCAAAATCAATATTTTTTCTTTTGTCGTCTATTACAACATCATAGATATTTGATCTAATCCATTACAAATAATGATCATTGGATCGAATTCAACTACCTGCAACACATGCGATTATGATGAACAATTCCACGATGCACCTCTCCCGCAACACACGGATCCACGGCAGACGTTTCTACTTGCACCAAACCCATAATGCATAGTTCTTACCACAACACATCAGACCACGACGGAAAGTTGTACATGGTGTAAAAGTCTTTAAACTTTTGCTACTAGACCAAGGGGCTTCCACTATCAAAATCAATATGTAGTGTTAAAAAATAAATTCCTGACTGAAATTAAAAAACCTATAATTAATATAGAATTCCTAATGGATAAGTTTTAGTCTTAACTAATATTTTGTTGATATATAACAGTGCATTGCATACACACAGAAAGACCACCAAAACTTAGAAGGAAAACACAAACACGAGAGAGACATAATGGAAACTTTAGCCATTTTCGTATTTGTCATCTCATTACAAAGCTTAATGTTTAATGTGTATAGTTCATGTCTTCATGAAAATTCTTCACAAAATATTTTACAAGATTCATCTCCATTTCCTTCTGATTTTCTTTTTGGCACAGCTTCTTCTGCTTACCAGGTACTTCCTTTTTTACTTCATGATATCTTTTTTGTTCATAATATGTTCCTCTCCTTAGAAAAAAAAAAAAAAATCATATTTTGAAGTCCATTCTCTAATTTCAATTGATGTTAATAATTTTTATTCCTTTTTGGTTATTATTTGATGGAAATAGTATGAAGGTGCGTTCTTGACAGAAGGGAAAGGATTGAACAATTGGGATATATTTACGCATGAAAACCCGGGTACGTGATTCCTTGTTTGATTCGGTTTAATTAGTATCGGTTTATATTGTTGAGTTTGGAAAAAATCATCAACAATTTGAATTCCAACTAATCCACATTACTTTATTCTCTGGTTTATTTGGATTAGTTTCAACAATATAATTTTCCATTCTTCGAATAGAAAATTTGGTTTAGGCTTGTATTTGAGTTCATTTGATTAATTTGGTTTAGTTCGGTTTAGCTTATATATATATATATATATATATATATATATGTACAGTTTTATACATACGTATAAATATATAGAGCTGTTTGATTCGGTTTAATTTCGTTTTATATTGTTGAGTTTGGAGAAAATCATCAACAATTTAAAAATCAACCGGTTTTATACATACGTATAAATATATAGAGCTGTTTGATTCGGTTTAATTTCGTTTTATATTGTTGAGTTTGGAGAAAATCATCAACAATTTAAAAATCAACCAAGAACAAATTACTTTGTCCTGGTTTATTTGGACTATGCTTTAACTATATAGTTTTCCATTCTTTGAACAGAAATTTTGGTTTTAGGTTTCTATTTGAGTTCAATTGATTTGGTTTAGTTCGGTTTAACTTATATATGTATGTCTGGTTTTATACATATATGTTAATGTTTATAGAGCTGTTCATATCTACTATATAGTATGTATGAGTATGAATATCAATATTCCCTTAGCGATATTCTGTTGACAATATCAATATATTCCAGGGAAAATACGTGATGAGAACAATGGAGACATGGCTGTGGATCAATATCATCGATTTATGGTCAAATAAAATTTCTAAATAATAATTTGGTGTTTTGTTTTCCTATTAAAAAACGTGATTCGTATTAAAGTATCTACTATGGTTACAGGAGGACATCCAATTAATGACTTCCCTTGGGGTCAACAGTTACAGATTTTCCATTTCTTGGTCTAGAATCTTACCAAGTAAGAATTTATTTTCTTAAACATGATTAATTAAATATTATTTAACTATTTTTGTCGCTTGCTACATAAAAAATTAAAATATCTATTTGTTGAAAAAAAGAAAAAAAAAATAGATATCTACCATTAATTAATTGGTTCATGTGTATGAACCGGAAATAATATATTCAAACATACGGAAATCGGTGATTAAATAGACATGTTTGTTATTTGGGCACGACAGGAGGAAGATTTGGAAGTATTAATAATTCGGGGATAAAGTATTACAACAGATTAATCGATGCTCTCATTAGTAGAGGTAATGATGTTTGTCTTTAATTATCCATAAGTATAATTGTTACTATTGAGTAAATGTAGTTTAAGAATATGATCTTAATGATTAAATATATCCAGGGATTAAACCATTTGTGACGTTGAACCATTTGGACTATCCTCAAGAACTTGAGAACCGCTTTCAAAGTTGGTTAAGCCCGGAGATGCAGTAAGTGTGGTTTTAATAAAATCTCTAACCTAACTAATTAAATTTTTAATGGTATCTAATTACATCTTTCGAGTTTTGTAGGAATGATTTCGAGTACTTGGCTGATTTATGTTTTAAGCATTTTGGTGACCGAGTTACACATTGGACCACATTAAACGAACCAAACCAACAAATAATATTGAGCCATCTACAAGGCAAATTTCCGCCGTCCCGCTGCTCCTTACCATATGGAAACTGTAGTCAAGGGAACTCGGAAACCGAACCTTTCATAGCCGCACATAACATGATCCTCGCACATGCAAAGGCGGTTCACATATATCGAACTAAATATCAGGTACGTAACTAATAAACTGATCGATATAATATGTATCTTAACAGTTATTTCGGTCTAATATTGATAGAAATATGATGCGGTTTAGGAAGAACAAAGGGGAATCATCGGCATTGTGGTGCAAACATCATGGTTTGAACCCATCAGCGATTCCACTGCAGATAAAGAGGCCGCAGAGAGAGCTCAATCTTTTTATTCAAATTGGTATTCCATAATGATTAATTACTCAGATCTAAAATTCACATAGATCAGATGTGTATATAATTCACATAATAAATGTTCTTATATATTGTGTGCTAAAATACCAGGATTCTAGATCCAGTTATATACGGTAAATATCCAAAAGAAATGGTGAATATACTTGGATCGGCCTTGCCGCGATTTACGAGAAAGGAAGTGGAGATCTTAACGAAGTCAAGATTAGATTTTGTGGGCATTAATCACTATACAAGTTTCTTCATTCAAGATTGTTTGTTCTCATCTTGTAATGCTGGAGATGGAGCTTCTAAAGTTGAAGGATTTGCACTCAAGTTAGACCGGAAAGGCAATGTTTCCATCGGAGAACTGGTAAGCACATTTTGATCTTTTTTTTTTGTTTTTCAATTTTCTTTTGGTACTCGCAAGTATATTCTTGTACTTTTAAATCACCTTTGAAATGTTTGGTTTTTAGACAGATGTAAATTGGCAGCACATTCATCCTGAAGGGTTCCGAAAGACGTTAAATTACCTAAAACATAGGTACCACAACATACCGATGGTCATAACCGAAAACGGTACAAGACCTCAAGACTTAAAACAATTATAGTCATGATTCATATTTGTTTGGAATGTATATTGACCGATGCAAATCAATATCTTTAGGTTTCGGAGACTTGCAAAAGCCCGAAACAACAGTAAAAGATCTTCTAAATGATACTAAAAGGATACAATACATGAGTGGATACTTGGATGCTTTGCAGTCAGCAATGAGGTAATTAAAGAGACTATATGTGAATTGCCCAGTGAGCCAACCCGGGATCTCAATAGCATTTAGTTAACCTTTGAACCAATTGATCTTCAAACTGATATATACATACATAAATAATGCATAACCTATTACTATTGTAATTCTTTTGTGAAATTTTTTTGTAGGGATGGAGCAAATGTGAAGGGCTATTTCGCATGGTCGCTATTAGATAATTTCGAGTGGTTGTTTGGATACAAGCTTCGATTTGGGCTATATCACGTTGATCATACAACTCTCAAAAGGACACCAAAACTTTCAGCTTCGTGGTACAAAAACTATATTGGAGAGCACATTAGAAGAAGATGTTATTAAAAATAATAACATATGCATTTTTTTAGTTTCTATATAACAATAATCTCCTTACCACTTTGTGATAATAATCGAGAAAACTTTTTGCTGAATTTTGCCTCTAATGAAATCGAATACTTCTCTCGGTTCGATCTTTCTTTAATATCTTCATACATCTGATTGTCACAGCTATTTAATAAGGCAAATTTCTCTAAAATGAACAACTAAGGTTTTTCATCTACTATATCATATTTATCTATATACGCCAAAAAAATATATCAACATATTTATTAAAATATATTTTTCTTTACAAATGATGATCGCAGCTACTGCCTATTGGCATGGTCAACAGTTTGAAGAGAGTAAATATCAATTGTACGCTACATAATATTCGAATTCAAAAATTATGAGTGGATTGGTTCATATTCTTTATATACTATTTTAGATTTCATCGTACTTTCCATGTAATATATTTTTCTTTTCACGATGATGACTAATCTAGCCATTCATCTCGACAATATCATATTATATGATTAATTTCGAATCGGATTGGATCGATTTTGATTTGGATTAAATAGTTTGTGTTTAAGTTATAATACTATGTTAAATTTTATAAGTCTCTAACTTAAAACATATTGGTAATAGATTCGATCTTCATCAATCATTCTCTAGGTCCATCAAAATGGATAACCCCTACTGTTTTCGTATATAAAATTTCAGAATTAATAAATGCTAACATGATTAGAAACGTCTAACGTCTAAATGGTAACGGCTGAATCTGACTGAATTGCACAATCTGGCTGAATTTTTGGTGATTTCTTGTAGAGTCTAGCGGAATAACTTAGAATTTAAATGGTAACAGCTGAATCTGGCTGATTTTTATAAAAATAAATAAATTAATTAAACTTATGAAAATATTCATTAAAAAATGTTATTTGTCAACAAGATTAGTTAGATAAACTAATAAAATATTAAATTTAAATTTAATATATTTACTAATTTTGTCCAACATAATATAAACAACACAATTTGGCGAAAAAATTGCAACTCGTAAGAAAATAAAAGTGAATTTAAGTACCGTGAGATTTTTGAGTGGTTATACGATTTTTTATATTTGAATTATCCATACTTTATCCGTTTTCCGCATTACCGATCCTATATTTAAAAATATATTTCGTATGTAATTTTCGATCCCCTAAATATCCTTA
The DNA here is from genome assembly GCA_900406555.1 of Pseudoturritis turrita. Lineage (NCBI taxonomy): Eukaryota > Viridiplantae > Streptophyta > Magnoliopsida > Brassicales > Brassicaceae > Pseudoturritis > Pseudoturritis turrita. Next base: position 99,290 of record OVBL01000491.1, read on the forward strand.
CCCAAACGATACTTTGCTATTATTCGACATTGTTTTCTGAAATAAAACATGCCTTGTTACGATATGTTGAATATCTAATAATTAAAAATTATCTCCAACATAAATAATAACATGTAAATAATTTTAAATATTTTGACATAATATTTGAGAATTATCTCACAAATCTAATTTACCATCAATAATCTCTTTCTTTTTTTCAAAAATATTTGCTTAATTTTCTTTTCTATCATACAAATTTTAAAATATGAAAGTGAATAACTAAAATTCATAAAGAACAAAAACTATAAGCATTTAAGTCATTTAATTTAATATACTGTGTATTGTGGAATTCTACGTATTCTTCCAAATTCCTCAAGAAATTCCTCCCAATTCAGCTCAAAGCAAGTTACCAGTTAGGGCATAGTTTATCTGGGTTGATTAAAAAGGAACTGAAGAAATAGTTAAAACGACGGCGTTCTCTTCTTCTTGTTTCATCTCCTTCACAGAAACAACGTCAATTTTGCTTAGAAAGAGATGAGTCTGAGTGTAATGGTCTTCAACTCTTTTATCTCCTCGTCGTTTTTTGCGCCGGAATTCAATATGCAAAATAGGAATAAAGGTTTACGAATACCAATCAGCATGTCTATGGCATCGATCGATTAAATCCTTCTTGCCAGACAGCTGTTCGACGAAATGTCTCAAAGAAACATCATCTCCTCAACTTGTATTGAATATTATGGCAACTTGAAGGAAGCAGCAAGGTCTGTTTTTTGTGGATGGGCTCCAAGATATTCCAATGTAAGTTGCTTTTGCCTTCCATGGTTACAGTGAACGAGGCCACTGTGAGGTTTTAAAGAAATTATGAAGTTGAGAGGTAATTATATCATTAGCACATTACATTCATGTTCTGAAATTTGTTTTGTAAAGTTTCTTAGGTTTCCCCTCGTGGTGTTTGATAAATTGAGAAGATCTCCATGTACCATTAATGTTTAGTGTCGATCTAAACAAAATTGGAGATTCTGTGTTCAAGGAATCTCATAATGAGATTCTTAGCTTTTGTTATCCTCTGCAGAGTATGGCTTTCAAGTACTCTGAAGTCACAAGCTAACTCAAGAAACCAACGTTGTGATGATGATACTTCATCTTTTGGCTGAATCATCAAAGCTCCCAGAAACTTACAAAGCCAGGTAATCTGATTTACAGAAAATGACACTTTATACGATTGAATGGACTTGTATACCGTTTTGAGAGAATTAACAAAAGAACAGGTTAGTTGATCTTGAAACACTAGCTTATGTTGAAAAGATTCTGAAAAGTAGAATGAAAAACACAGAAGATGTCTTAACATAGACATACATAAATCATAAAGGTTTATGCATTTTAATGTTCTTAGGATTCAGTATTGAATTATGAAGAAAATTCTAAGGCTTTAAACTTTAAAGTTTGTGTAACTCATAAACATGCCCTTACACGCCCTTTCCTGTGATAATTTTTTTTGCCCTATTCACCTCATACTGAATCTCACTTTCTTGTTTGGATTGGTTATACTACTTGAGCTTACTCGGCTTTGATACCATATAAAGAATCATGAGCTTCTAACTCAAAACTAATCGGAAATAAGTGTAGAGGCACATTTTTTTATATACTAGTATAAGTCCTTTTTCAATTCATATGTGAGATTCGTAACAAGCTCTAAACATGCAATATGTGTGCTCACCATATAATATAGGTTCTTTAGAAAAGATCTTTTCCAGGTTAAAAGGAAGTCAACTCAAAATTAGTGCATCATTATATAACCACTTGCCTTAAAAATAATTTTACCTATTGGCTTTTAAAAATAATTGTACCTATTGGTAGAAATGTATAGACATTCACACTTAGTCAATCACAAGCCACATGTAACACTACAACAATGAGTTCAAATCAAGAATTCTTATGGTCTCCAAGTTGATATCTTTCTTTGATTATTTCTCTTAATCTCCATATATCCCATGTTTCTCATAGTATATAGGCTCTTACAAAGCAAAAGAGAGAGTAATCGCTACAGTAGCTCTGACTTCAGAGTACTTGAAAGCCATACTCTGTGGAAAGACCCATGCATATATATGTAACTCTGAAGTCACAAGCTAACTCAAGTATGGCCAAGTAGGGTGGCAAATGTATGGTCCTAGCTGTATGTTGCGCTACGAAGCTAATCGCTACAGTAGCTCTGAAGCTCCAGCATCAGAACCAGCCCCATCACTAATCTTATCACCAGAAGCCGTACCACCCGCTGTACAACCTGCCAAACCACCAAATGGTGAGTTATTTAGTTGCTTTTTACTTGCATTTAAGTTGCCCAGTTTGTTTGTTTTTTTAACAAGTTAGGGTTGTATGATTCTGAATTTTTCAATGAATAGACAAGTAGCATTTGAAAGGGATAATCATCAAAACTAGCAAATCCAATATTAGACCTGATCAAGTCTTGTATCTTTTAGGTCTAAAAACTAAAACTTTAGAAAAAGTAGAAAAATCTCTAAACTTATCCGTTTTGGCCAAAAAGAAAATCTCAAACTATTTTATTAGATAAATAAATCTATCCAACTTTGTGTTGACTTGGCTGAATTGGATCCAAGGTTAGTCAAAATTGACATTTTGTGACGAAGTGTTAAAGTTGGACTAATTAACGTAAAATTAGGGATTTACTTGTCTAATGAAGTAGTTGAAAATTGTTTTGGCCAAAACGGATAAATTGGAGATTTTCTCAACTTTTCCCCTTAATATAAGTATCTGTTGTAAAAATGTATTTTCACCAAACACCTCCACTAAGCTTTGTGTGGAGACCATTCACCAACCCCTTCCACTACACTCATTTGCCTATAAAAAGAACAAGAATTGTTCATTGTAACACACTACAAAAACTTCAATCAAAGAAGAAAATCATTCTCTTCATTCTCTCTAAAACAATCTCTCTCTTTTAGAAGATAATCTTCCTCTCTCATTTTTTTCAATATCCCGTTCTTCACCGGGTATAATATTTTTCGTCTTTATATTTATCTTTCACGATAAATAATAATTCTTTTATAACACGTTATCAGCACGATCACTCTATAATTTCAATTTTTATATGTATACGTATAATATCCTATAGTGCGCGGATTACCGCCTCTATAATGATATACTCCCTCCGTTCCATTATATTAGATGTTTTAGAAGAATTTTGTTGTTCCATTTTATTTGATTTTTTCAAGTTTTCATGCAAAATTTAATTAGATTTGATGTTTTGTGACCATTTGTATTCTGCAGTATCTTTTGTTATTGGTTGATTTATTTTTGGTTAAATAGTAAATGATGTTTTTAATGTAAAAAAACTAGAATTTATTTGATTCTTAAACTTCGCGTTTTTAGTTAAAAAATCTTATATAATGGAACAGAGGGAATACTATTTTACAGTGGTTGCTTAACACACCGTTATTCTTCTTTTATTTCGGTGGACGGATTGTTGCCTCCGTATTAATTTATTTTACAATGGTTGTTTCATGCACCATAATTATTTCTTTTTTGTTAATGGTCGGCTTGCCGCCTAATAATTCATTTACTGTTTTAATGATTTATTTACTGTTTCTATGTGGATGACTCTGTCACCATAATATCATCGTTAATGATTTGTTTATATTATGGTTATTATACCGGGATGTTTAATTACCTGTATATAAATATTTTATCTGATTTCGTAAATTTTATCTGATTGATTATTGAATATTTTCGGATTAATTTTTCTTTTATACCGTTATTCACAACGGTCACAAAGATTTTTTTTCAAATTTTAAAACTTTTCCAACGGCTATGAATAGTAATTTCAATCTATAAATACACTCATATTTCACATTTTCCAAATCACTCAAAACATTTTATCTTCTCCCAAACATTTTTACAAAATCATTCTAGTTTTCATTTTGTAAGAAAAATGTTTCGATGGTTTTTAATTTTTATTATTGGTGTAATTTTTAGTTCTATTTATGGTCTCTTCGTTGAAGAATTTACTCGCGAAGAATTTATCATAAATATTTGTTTACTATTTTATGCAATAGTATTTTCTGTAATTGCTGTCATTATTAATGTAAACGGTTCATTCTAAAATAAAATCATATTATGTTTTTAATAATATTTTTACGATTTTGTTTTTAGAAATCAAATGGCCAATGTTGAGAAGCTTAAGTTCCCAGCTCTCAAAATTACTGGAGCTAACTATATAGCGTGGACAACTGATGTTGAACTCTATTTGGAATCGGCAATTTTGTCCGAAACCATCCAAGAGGGAAATAATTCATCCGCCCCAGCTAAGGCAAAGGCAATAATATTTCTGCGGAAACATTTGGATGAAAATGTGACGCATGACTATGCGCACATAAAAAACCCAGCAGAGCTTTGGAAAGCTCTTAAAGAAAAGTTTGATAACCAAAAACAAATAAATCTTCCCCATGCGATGGAAGAGTGGAAAAACCTGAGATTTCAGGATTTTAAGAAAGTGGAGGATTATAACTCCGCAATGTTGAGGATTGTATCACAATTAAAATTTTGTGGTAAACCTGTCTCCGAAGCAGAAATGCTCGAGAAGACATACCTCACATTCCACAGAGAACACAGTGTCCTGCAAGCAATGTATAGAAATTGCGGATACACGAGGTTCTCTGAATTAATTGTAACACTCGTAATCGCAGAGAAGAACAATGATCTTCTCATCAAAAATCACAACTCTCGGCCTACGGGAGCCAAAGCATTCCCAAAAGTGAATGCAATGGATATGAAAAATCTAGAGAGGGGAAGTCAAACATATCGGGGTCGTGGCCGCGGATTCAATCGCGGACGTGGAAGAAATTTCAATCCACGAGGGAGAAAGTCTTTTAAATGGGTTCGTCCTGAACAAAACCCAAAAGGAAAAGAGACTACCGCACATAAGCATGGTAGCATCTGTTATAGATGCGGATGCAAAGGACATTGGTCCAATGTGTGTCGAACTCCCGAGCATCTCTGCAAGCTATACCAAGAGTCTATCAAAGGCAAAGGGAAAGAAGTGAACCTCACGGAACACTTTGAGGGTACATCGACTTCGACGACACCGCTCTAGCGGATAACTGAAAAATGCTTGTAATGAGACTCATGAATAAGTCTCCAGTTATGCCATAAATAAAAACTATGTATCTCTGTTTTTCATCAAATATTGTAATTTTTCCATGATAACCTAATATATAATTATTTTTCTAATAAATAAAATTTACCTTCTATTATCTTATATTTTGTTGATTACAGAAATGGATGAAACAATATCCAAGGAAATGTTTCGGGAAATTTGTATACCAGATAGTGGAACAACACACTATTCTGAAGGACAAGAGATATTTCTCTAATTTAAGGCAGACAAACATTATTGTGAATACAATATCAGGTCCTACAGACATGGTAAAAGGAAGTGGTAAAGCCAACTTCACGTTGCCTAATGGAACCAAGTTTTCCATAAATAATGCCTTATATTCTCCAAATTCTAAAAGGAATTTGTTGAGTTTCAAAGACATATACCTTCAAGGATATGACACTCAGTCTGCAACTGAGGATGGAAAAAAGTATATGTATATAACTTCCGATAAATCCGGAAAAAGGCTTATACTGGAAAAATTTCCAAAACTTTCTTCAGGATTGCATGATACTCATATAAGTGCAATCGAATCGCATCTAGTGATTAAAAGAAATCCAGAAGATTTCACACTATGGCATGATCGCCTTGGTCACCCAGGCACCCCAATGATGCGAAATATCATTGAGAACTCACATGGTCATTCACTAAAAATCCAAGAGATATATCAAGTGAATAAAATGACATGTGCTGCATGTTCTCTTGGAAAAATGATCATAAGGCCATCGCCAACCAAAATTGATAAATAATCGCCAAAGTTCCTTGAACGAATTCAAGGCGATATTTGTGGACCAATACATCCATCATGTGGACCATTCCACTATTTTATGGTATTAATTGACGCATCTAGTAGATGGTCACACGTTTGTCTATTATCATCTCGAAATATGGCATTTGCGAGATTTCTAACTCAGATAATCAAACTAAAAGCTCAATTATCTGATTATCCGATTAAGAGAGTTAGATTAGACAACGCTGGTGAATTCACATCCCAAGCCTTCAATGATTATTGTATGGTAACGGGAATTGATGTTGAACATCCGGTAGCTCATGTTCATACACAAAATGGTTTGGCTGAATCATTAATTAAACGTCTGCAATTAATTGCAAGACCATTGATCATGAGATCCAACATCTGTATGGGGACATGCAATATTACATGCAGAAGCACTCATTCGGATAAGACCAAGTGCATATCATAAATATTTCCCATTACAGTTAGCTTTCGGTCGAGAACCGAATATATCCCATCTAAGAATTTTTGGTTGTGCGGTATATGTGCTTATAGCACCACCACAACGTACAAAGATGGGACCACAAAGAAGATTGGGGATATATGTTGGTTGTGATTCTCCATCAATCATACGATACCTAGAACCACAGACTGGTGACGTCTTTACGGCACGATTTGCCGATTATCATTTCGATGAGAAAGTATTCCCGGTTCTAGGGGGAGAAAATAAACAAGTAGGAAAGGATATAGAATGGCGTGTAACGTCTCTATTACACCTTGATCCTCCTACCAAACAGTCAGAACTAGAAGTTCGGCGAATTATGCATTTGCAGAGTATTGCAAACCAGCTACCTGATGCATTTGCAGATACCAAAACGGTAATTAAATCACATATACCGGCTGCAAATGCTCCTGCTCGTATTGAGATACGAAATGAGCATGAAAGAGCAGATAATACACGTGATTCTAGAACACGCTTGAAGCGTGGTAGACCTGTCGGTTCTAAGGATAAAAATCCTAGAAAACGAAAGGAAGCTGAAAAGCATAATGATCCCAAAATCAGTGAAAGTATTTTGGAAGAAACGAATCATAAGTCTAACGACGATTCAGAGCATCAAGAAGGAAATCATGAGATTTCTATAAACTACATTCATAATGGAAAGATATGGAATCGCAATGAAATGAATGTAGTTGATGACGTTTTCTCATATCTTGTGTCAAAAGAAATAAATGAGGAAAACGAAGATCCAAAACCAAAGTCTGTATATGACTGTCAAAACAGACATGACTGGATGAAATGGAAAGATGCAATACAAGTCGAACTTGATTCGCTTGATAAACGAAATGTATTCGGACCTATTACATTCACACCCAAAGATGTGAAACCGGTTGGATACAAATGGGTCTTCACTCGAAAACGAAATGAGAAAAACGAGATTATGAGATATAAAGCTCGCCTTGTGGCTCAAGGATTTTCTCAAAGACCCGGGATTGATTATGAGGAAACATATTCCCCTGTGATGGATGCAATCACGTTCAGATTTTTAATGAGTCTAGCGGCTAACGAAAATCTAGAGATGCGTCTCATGGATGTCATTACAGCATATTTATATGGTTCATTAGATACTGATATCTATATGAGAGTTCCAGATGGGTTTAAAATGCCTGAGGCATTAAATTCCAAACCTAAAGATTTATGTGCAATAAAATTGCAAAGATCATTATATGGGTTAAAGCAATCAGGACGTATGTGGTACAATCGTCTTAGTGAGCATTTAACAAAAGAAGGATATGTAAATGATCCTATATGCCCATGTGTTTTTACCAAGAAAACAACATCCGGATTTGTGATTATCGTGGTATATGTTGATGATCTTAACATAATAGGAACTCAAGGGGAGATACAAAAAGCCTCAAATTATTTAAAAAGAGAATTTGAGATGAAAGATCTCGGACAGACAAAGTATTGTCTTGGCCTACAAATTGAGCATTCTCAAAAGGGTATATTTGTGCACCAATCCACATATACCAAAAGAGTACTAAAACGATTCAACATGGATAAGGCAAATCCTCTAAGTACTCCTATGATTGTTAGATCACTCATAATTGAGAATGATCCATTTCGGCCACATGACGAAAATGAAGAAATACTTGGTCCTGAAGTACCATACATGAGTGTCATTGGAGCACTTATGTATCTTACAAATTGTACTAGGCCTGATATATCATTTGCCGTTAATTTGTTGGCCAGATTCAGTTCATCCCCTACGCGAAGGCATTGGAATGGGATTAAACATATCTTCCGCTACCTTCAAGGGACTACTGATTTAGGTTTGTTTTATCCTAAGAATTCAAACGGTCAAATGATTGGCTTTGCAGATGCAGGATATTTGTCAGATCCACATAAAGCCCGATCACAAACTGGATACGTTTTTACAATTGGAGGTACTGCTATTTCTTGGCGTTCTCAGAAGCAGACGCTCGTGGCAACTTCTTCAAACCATGCTGAAATAATTGCGCTCCATGAAGCAAGTAGAGAATGTGTATGGCTGAGATCAATAAGCCAACACATCCGATCGAGCAGCGGGATCAAAGTAAACACAGAGCCAACTATCTTATATGAAGACAATGCTGCATGTGTCGCTCAGACGAAGGAAGGATATATCAAAAGTGATAGAACCAAACATATCCCTCCGAAGTATTTCTCATACACTCAGGAACTTGAGAAGACTAAAGTCATTGAAGTCAAATATGTCAGATCATGTGACAATGCCGCTGATCTCTTCACAAAGTCACTACCTACCACAATGTTCAGGAAACATGTCCATAACATTGGAATGCGTCATCAACGAAACTTACAAGATGACACCTGATCATTCGAGGGGGAGCTTGCGTGGTTGTACTCTTTTTACCTTGCTATGGTTTTTCCCACTGGGTTTTCCTGGAAAGGTTTTTAACGAGGCAACAAAGACGTTAAGCAAAGGTGCTAGTGACATTGGTCTCCAAGGGGAAGTGTTGTAAAAATGTATTTTCACCAAACACCTCCACTAAGCTTTGTGTGGAGACCGTTCACCAACCCCTTCCACTACACTCATTTGCCTATAAAAGGAACAAGAATTGTTCATTGTAACACACTACAAAAACTTCAATCAAAGAAAAAAATCATTCTCTTCATTCTCTCTAAAACAATCTCTCTCTTTTAGAAGATAATCTTCCTCTCTCATTTTTTTCAATATCCCGTTCTTCACCGGATATAATATTTTTCGTCTTTATATTTATCTTTCACGATAAATAATAATTCTTTTATAACAGTATCTATATTCTTTGGGGAAAGTGATATATTAGGAAATTTATCATTTAACATTTAACAGGAAAAACCCATGGACTTGATCTTCATGTAGGGATGGAATTGTTGTTGTGATATTTTTGCGGAATTTTAAGTATATTTGACTGAGGGATCAATCTATAAAGAAAATAATAATTGATTTTTTAAGAAGGCTGTCATGAATCCTAAATCTAGAGAGTTCTAACATAAAATCTAGATTATTGGATGGTTTTGGTGGATATAATTGGAAAGGAGTTTATACCAGTCGTATCACTAATTCTCCTGCATATGAACATATCACTTAAAACATCAGTCTTGTTTCAGTTGTTCTTTTGCTAATCTATTGAATGTAGTTAATTACAGGTCCTTAAGATTTTCTAGGCGAGCCACTACATCAGGAATAGGTCCTTTCAATCCACTTGCGTATAGATGTCTGTTGACCATAATTGACACAGGTTAGACGGTACATAAACACAAACTCTAAAGAAAAATTGCAGTTAGTGATGAAGGACAAGCTTACAGCTTTTGAAGCCGAAGTCCATTTGCCAATATATCCTGGAATATTTCCATTAAAGTCATTGTCACTTATCCTACTGCACAATTGAAAAGAAACAAATAGTTTATAACTTTGTAAAACGTATTTTCTTGTACTAGTTTATAGGTTTTCTGGACACAGGTTAGATGGTACAGAAACACAAACTATGAAGAAAAATTGCAGGTGGTCAGAAACAGACCATCGCAGGTGGGCGTCCAGAGTCCTAATTTTATCCAGAGTCCTAATATAGCATAATATCCAAAGTCCTAATTTTATTATAATTATCTAGATAATTTTATAGAAATACCTAGATACTTATTTTCTACAATTTTGTAGAACATTTTAAGGAGGTGGAAAGTTTAGATATTTCTAGAGAAAACTCTAGAACTTGGATCAAGTATTGGGTTTGGCTCAACATATGATTATTAGATTATTAGCCCAATAATTAAACGATCCAAAATTAAGTTTACCTTTCAACACCTCCTCTTAAACTTGATTTTGCTACTCCAAGCAAACTCCTCATCTTGGTAAAGTCTTCGCGCTTGAGTGGTTTGGTGAAAATATCAGCTACTTGATCATTCGTCTTCACATACTCCAATTGCACTTCCTTCTTGTAACACACTCTTTGATGTAATGATAACGTGTGTCAATGTGCTTATTTCGATCATGGAAGACTGGGTTCTTCGCCAAAGCAATTGCTAACTTGTTGTCCACAAAGATCTCCGTTGGCTCCTCTTGTGGCAAACTCAACTATTTTAATAGGTTTTGCAACCAAACAGCATGACAAAGACATGAAGTAGCTGCTACATACTCCGCTTCACAAGTAGAAAGGGTGACAATCGATTGCTTCTTTAACAGCCATGTGAAGGTTGTTTCTCCAATGAAGACACAAATCCACTTGTACTTTTTCGGGCATCTACGCCGCCACCCCAATCGCTATCGCTATATCCAACAAGCTTGTAATCATAGAAACAGAGTAATACAAGCCAAAGTCTGTGGTACTTTTGATATAGCGAAGGATCCTCTTAGTCGCCTTGAAATGAGTTGTTGTTAGATGCTCCATGTGGCGACTAATAACTCCGACTGCATATAAAATGTCAGGCTTTGTGCACATTAAATAACGTAAACTTCCAACAAAAATCTTAAAGACTGTAGGATCTACACTCTCTTTTTCTTCGTGTTTGGACAACTTGGCTCCACATTCCATTGGTGTGCTAACTGTATCTGAGTAATTCATCTTGAACTTCTTAAGTACTTCCTTAGCATAGCCTTCTTGAGTAATGAAGATTCCATTACCTTCTTGTTTAACTTTAATCCCAAGGTAGTAAGACATTGATCCAATGTCGGTCATCTCAAATTCCTTCGTCATCTCCATCTTAAATTCCTCGAACATTCTTGGATTGCTATCGGTGAATATCAAGTCATCTACATATAAGCATGTAATCAATATATCTCTTTTTTGAGTTTTGATATAGAGTGCATGCTCATATGGACACTTGATGAAGTTTTTCTCCTTGAATTACTTATCAATTTGAGTATTCCAAGCTATTGAAGATTGTTTTAAGCCATAAAGCGCCTTCTTTAACCTCAAGACTTTGTCTTCTTCTCCCTTTACTATGTACCCTTGTGGTTGCGCAATGTAAATTTCTTCTTCAATATCTCCATTTAAGAAGGTTGATTTGATATCCATTTGATATATCCTCCAATTGTTTTGAGCCGCCAATGAGATGATTAGTCGAACAGTTTCTAAACGAACAACGGGAGAAAATACCTCGTCATAGTGGATTTCGGCTCTTTGACTATATAGCCTTTTGCCACCAATCTTTCCTTGTACCTTTCAACTTCTCCTTTAGAGTTTTTCTTTGCTTTGTAAACACACTTTATACTGATCGCCTTGTGCCCATTAAGAAGTGATGCTAACTCACAAGTATCATTCTTTTGTATCGCCTTGATCTCTTCATCCATTGCATTTCTCCATGTCTTCTCTTCTATAGCTTCTTGGAAGTCGGTGGGCTCACAGTCCGAAAATAAACAAAATAGAGTAAGATTGTCTTGGTTTTCAGTTACCTCGTAAAGTTCTTGTAGACTTCTAAACGTGGAGTCCTTTCGCTCGAACTCTCGTCTCCTTGAGAACTCATTGTTGGTGGAGTAACATGTTCCTCTCTTGGTTGCTACAAGTCATCTTCTTCAACATGTGGAAAAAGTTATAGTTTTCATCATTTGGTTTCTAATCCCATTCTCCTTCTTCATCAAAGATGACATTTTGACTGATGTTTATCTTTTTCGTATCAGGATTGTAGAGCTTGTACCCTTTGGAGTTGGCGCCAATGAAAATGTACTTCTCGCTTTTGTCATCTAGTTTGCTCTGATTCTCATTCGGCACATGAACATTAGCAAGAATTCCAAAGACTCTTAGATGAGTAACACCAGGCTTCCTTTTGCTCCAAGGTTCTTGTGGTGTTTTTCCCAAAATGCTTTTTGTCAGAGATCAGTTTGATAGATAACCGCACACGTCCAAAATTCTTTTGGTAATTTCTTACTTTTGAGCATGCTTCTCACCATCTCAAGGATTGTCCTGTCTTTCCTTTCCGCTATTCCATTTTTTTTAGGGGATCTTGGCACCGTCAACTGTCTTCGAATGCCATTATCTACACAATACTTCTGAAATTCTTTGGACGTGAACTCTCCTCCATGGTCAAATCTCATGGCTTTGATCACAAGGCCACTTTTCTTCTCGACATGGGCTTTAAACTTCGTAAAGTTTTCAAACACTTATGATTTTTCCTTCAAAAAGTAAACTCATGTCTTTCTTGAAAAATCATCAGTAAAAAGAAGGAAGTAGTTACTTTTACCGAGTGATGGCAGCTTGACCGGACCACAAACATTTGTATGTATGAGCTCCAATGGTTTTCGAACTCTTGTGTCTGACTCCTTTGGAAAGCTCATTTTGAGTTGCTTTCCAAGTAAACATCCTTCACAAACTTGATTTGGATGGTTGATGCAAGGCAAACCTCTCACCATTTCCTTCTTTAAAAGCAGTAATCCTCCGAAGTTAAGATGTCTGAATCGAAGATGCCAAAGCCATGATCCTCTTTGTAACACATCTTGAGACATTGCACGATGTCACTTTGAATGTTAAGGACAAACATTCGGTTTCTTGACATCGACACCTTAGTAATAAGATTGCTTCCTTGGTCTCTTATAGAATATCATAACCTTTCTCTAAGAGTTATCCAAGGATCAAGATGTTGGTTTTCATGTTTGGAATATAGTAAACGTTGGATATAAATTGGTGATCTCCATTCTTCAATCATATGAGAATATTTTCTTTACCTTTCACCTCCATCTTTGATTCATCTCTTAAATCCACTTTTTCTTTCACCGATTCATCAAGCTCCACGAATATGCTTCTTCAGTCGTACATGTGATTTCATGCACCGCTATCGAGGTACCACTTGTGAACCTCATCTCGCTCATCCTTCTTATAAGCCATCAATAGGATATCATCTTATTGGCTTCTTTCTTCAACGTAGTTGAAATTTTCTTCAACTTTATTGTTGATTGGAGCTTTACATTCGGAAGCATAATGTCAATACTTTCCACAATTGTAGCATTCAATGCTTGACTTATCGTACCTTGATTTTGGACTTCTTCTCCCACGACCTCTTGATGAGCTTTCTCCTTTTTGGTTGGTGTGGTCTGCATAGGGCCTCCAACCTCGTCCATTTCCATATCCACGACCTCGTCCTCGAACTTGACCGCCACCTCGTCTTGGATGACTTTGATCGCTTTCTTCTTTAGTTTGATTAATCCTCATCTTGAGTACTTGTTCTGCAATATCTTCTTTCTTCTTCTTCTTTTTTTCGTAAGCTTGTAACGATCCAAGAAGTTTCTCCATTGACATAGCTTCCAAATCTTTTGGCTCTTCTATAACAGTGACAATATGCTCGAATTTTGGATCCAACGATCTAAGAACTTTCTCCATGATCCTCACTTTGTCTAACTTCTCGCCATTTCGTTTTAGGTTATTAGTAACCATCAAAACTCTTGAGAATTAATCGGAGACGAGTTCACCTTCCTTCATTTGCAACGCTTCAAATTCTCCTCTTAAAGTTTGAAGACGTACCTTCTTAACTTGCTTCGCTCCCTTGTAAGAGGTTTGAAGCTTCTCTTACGCTTCTTTGGCCGACTTTGCTCCCACGATCTTCTCGAACGTGTCTTCATCTAATCCTTGATAGACTATGCAGAGAGTTTTCTTGAGTCTCTCAAACTATCTTTTTGAGTTTGAGATAAACTACATTCGTTTTCCGGTTCAACATAGCCTTTCTCGACTATCTCCCACACATCATGTGCTCCTAGAATCGTTGTTATCCTTAGACTCCACTTGTCGTAGTTTCTCTTTGTGAGCATCGGGACTTGGAAGGGAAGCCTGTTACTCGCCATCTTTAGGATCTTGAAGCTCTGATACCACTTTGTTGGAAAGAAAATTTTAAGGTGATGGAGAAAGTGTTTGAAAATTTTGGGAGAGAATATAAATTTTAGGAAGTAAAAGCTTTTTAATTACTTAGAATTTTACTTGGAACAACTTGATTAAAAATGAAATGAGAATGAGGTATTTATAGCCTCCAAAGTACAAAATATATAGAATATTTTAATCATAAATCTAGGGAGTTCTAACCAGTGTTCTAAAAAGCGGTCTTGGCGGCCGCTTAGGCGGTGTCTAGGCACTAGGCGTCCATAGACCGTGGTGATTACTTCCTAGGCGTTGGCATTATGCGTTTTTGTTATTAAGCGGAGTTAGGCGGTCTTAACCTGTTTTAGGCGGCCCTAGGCAGCTTTAAACGGGTATAGGCGGTACCAAAATGTTAATCAATTAACATTTTGATTAATATTTATTTTTGTTTTCAGTGTAGTTTTTGAATTTTTTAACATCATATAATTAAATTTATAAGTTTTGACTTCATAAATACATGATTATAAAAGTTTATATGTTGTTTGATATGAATTGAATGAATATTTTGGTCTAATTTGCATATATTATATTTTATGATATTTTTCGTTTTGATATTTTTTACATTTTTATGAATTTTTTTGTATAATTTGAACTTTGGATCTATTTTAAGACTTAAAAATTAAAAAGTTATTATTTATATATTATGGTATTTCATGTATTATACTATATATTAAAAATATATATAATATATATTTGTTTGTTTTATAAACGCCTAAACTGCTTTAAAAATTATCTAGGCTCCGATCAGGCGTTCTAGGCGCTAGACGATTGGTCGCCGCCCGCTTAGCGCCTAACACTTTCTTGAACATTGGTTCTAACATAAAATCTAGATTATTTTATTACAATTATCTAGTTAATTTTATAGAAATACCTAGATACTTATTCTCTACAATTTTCTAGAATGTTTTAAAGAGGTGGAATGTTTAGATATTTCTAGAGAAAACTCTAGAACTTGGATCAAGTATTGGGTTTGGCTCAACACATGATTATTTGATTATTAGCCCAATAATTAAACTTGATCCAAAATCAAGTTTACCTTTCAATAGATAGAACACTTACGCCGCACAATCACTCACCCACAGAGCCGTGCTTAATGAGTTAAAAAAAAGGCATTTGCCTAGGGCCCCCAAAATATATAAAATTTTAGGGGCCCCTTATTTTTGTAAATATGTATCCTAGTGGTATTGAGAGTAACTTTCATTCATAGAATCTAGGTTCGAGTCTTTGTTGTGTTTTTTTTTTTTTTTGAATTTAGACTTTAAATAAAAAAGAGATCGAGGTTCCAATCAAAAGGAAATCTAGATCCTAATCCTAAAAAAAAAAATCATAATCACAGATTGAAAAAAAAATCGATTGTAAATTTTGTTAACCTTTACAATTTAACTAACCTTTACAATTTACAAAGAGAACTAGTTAAGAACTTAGATTATGAGAGTTTGGTAAAAAAATTTATTGAAAAAGAAGAAAGAAATATTATGTCTTAAACTTTTTTATATTATCATTTATCATTTTGTTTTGAACACTTTATATCGTTTAAAAAAATATATTAAAAGGGCCTTTATTTTTTTAATTCGCATCGAGCCCCTACAAATCTAAGCACGGCACTGCTCACCCACACTAATATGATCAATCAAATGAAAAGGATGAACACACATAATTTACGAGCTTTTCACAATCTTATTGATGATCATATAGCATCTCGAACTAGAGATCCAACAAACCACTAGCTCTTGATTTTCTTGAGACACTTACACCGAGAGAGTTGCAAAGATTTGAATGAATTTAATTGTTCTTGAAGACTTCCTCCATAAGAACTCAACTGTATCTTCTCATAAGTGCGCTCTAACTTCTCCTTATTTAACATATGTGCCATTATCGACTAACGGTCTAGCCCGCCAGCCCAATCAACTCGTGAACCATCTGAACTGAGTCTTTAGTCCAAACCAGAGCTAAACCATGCAAGCCTCTGAACGTGTTTTTTTTAATTGAATGTCAAATTTATTTAAACAAAAAAAAAACTTTTTTACAATGAATGCATCAGAGTTTTGATGAAAAGTTTTCAATTACCGAGAAGTTCTCAGAGTGGTAGTGTTGCAAATCACATGGTCAACCCTCATCGTATGAGTCACTACAAGAAAATAGGGAATGAGTGTCCCAAAAAAGTCACAAAATGGTCGCAAAGTCGCAATTTGCGACTACTTAGAGACTAAAATAAGTAGTCGCAAATTTTTGGTCGCAAAATACAATAGTCGCAAAGTAGTCACTTATTCCAGACTATTTTGTGACTACTAAATTTAGTCCTACATAAGCGACTACTTTGTGACAACATTTAGTAGTCGTATATTAAAGACTACTCTATGACAGAGTTTGGTAGTCGTACTTTTGACACTAAGTTGTGACTGTTTTTATAATAAGAAAATTATTTTATTAATATAAATATTATGTAATATATAATAAAATTAATACAATTATTTATTTTTTAAATAGAAAACAATAATAAAAACGAAAATGAAATATAAAATATGAAACATTTACATATTTAAAAACATAAAATATGATTACACAACTCAAAATTTTCTAAACATAAAATATCATTTCATCGTATAGCCTAAGAGAATCGAAAAGGTTCCCAACTTTAGCAAAGCAAGAGACCATGTGACTGTAAGAATCCTTGTTAGGCGTGATACAGTAATTCCCCATCTCTCGCTTGAAATGCTTCTTCATCAGGAATGTGCTTCAACTTATCCATGATATCGAATGTCCGAATAGCTTAGCTATTATCATTAGCAGCATCATATCTACATCAACAATACCAAGACAAACCAATTCAAAACCTAGTAAAATCTCTTTCTATATCACAACAAATTCAACAAAAGAGGAACTTTCATCTTCTCTAATGAAGAAGACGAAACATAACATGTCCATCATGAGAAACATAGCATTTCTAGTATCCCTTGAAACACGAAACATATCACAAATCAAACACCAAGCTATGTTAAACTTTTGGTGATTACCCAACACCCAAATCATCAAATCACAAACTTTCTGATCATCGCAGCCTCGTTTCTTGCCCCATTTGAATGCCAGAAACGCAAGCATCCACTCATCTCTTAATTCCCAGATTAGAGAATGCAAAGACTCATGATTGAGATCAAAAGATGACTCCTCTAAAAGGATAAAAGCACAACACATAAGCGCAAAGTGAGGAACCGATGAGTAGAGCAGAGAGAAGACATCAAAGCTTGGTCTAAATGATCTGGAGAAAGGACACCATGATGCATAGAATAGCAAAGCCACATTGTCACAACAGAGGACATATTCAAATTACATAAAACCACAAACTCAGATTAAGCGAAAAAGATTATCCATGAGGACAAACTTGCAAACAGGCGAAAAGGATTGGAGTAAAATCTTCAGAAATTACCTCGGTGACGGAGACAAAACGGGGACGACGCGAGGGGTCCAGCGTTCGCTTGCGAGCTCATAACCGCTTGTATCATCACAGCCATTAGAGGCAAACTAACCATTAGCATGCCACAGATCTGAAGTAAACCAAGCTCTTAAGAAAAGAATGACATTAGAGTTTCAAGCTTCAGAGGAACATGTCAACAGCTAGAGAGAGAGAGAGAGAGAGAGAGAGAGAGAGAGAGAGAGAGAGATATATAGATAGAGAGAGAGAGAGAGAGATGGTGAGTACCAGCTCCTTTGGAGGCATCTCTCTGAATCAATGTTAGAGGCACCATGAGAAGCTGCGACGGTGACATCACCATTGTCGATTGATTTTCCAGTAAGTATCTCTCACTTTCCCGATTCCATCACTAGATCCGCTCCGAGCCACCACACCTACGACAGAAAACATCCACAGCGAGTACATCGCCACTGGAAAGGAGCTTCTTTCTGCTCTAGAACTCTTCTCTTCTTCTCCTCCACCATCTGGATGAACTTCTTGCAGTCCATTTGGATTGAAAAAGCAGCTGAAAATCTGCATTTTGGTATGAAGATAACCAAAAGTGCATCTCACAAAAGAGAAGAAAAAACAATGTTAGATTTTCCACCAACAGCTAATGAGGCTAAGAATCAATCAGCAACACAAGAAATTGAGTTATTGAAGAACAATCCAGCCGAAGCACAGAGACTAAAAAAACTATGATGTTGGTTAAAAAAAACTCCTAGAGACGGGATTAAAACAAGACCTTTAGCAAAATTACAGTTGTTGTTAAATTAATAGGGTTTAGTGTTCCAACATAATCAATGGAAAAACCAAGAGAGCTAAGCGTTGAAACTAATACGATGAGTCTCACTAAATCTGAACCAAACTTCTTACTTGACTTCGTCGAATCATCTGATTAGCGAACGAATAAATAAACTTCTTACTCTTCCGTTGTAGACGAAGGAATCAAATCCGGTGGGGGCTTTGTCTCTTCCTCTAAGTCTGAATCTTCCTCTGCCTTTGTGTCTGCGTCTTCCTCTGCTTTCGCCTCCGTATCAGTCTCTATCTTCGGCTTCTTTGCCGGCGGAGAAATGAGATGCACTGATGTATCAGTCGCAACAATGGCGAATCCATTCCCGACTAGACCGAACACGTACTTCATCTTCTCTCCTCTGCTACAGATCTGTTAGCACCTCGACCTCTAGTGGATTTGCTCTTCCAGCCATGTATTTGTCGATCCTAGGAGATTGTAGGAAGGAAATCGAGAGAGGGAGAGAGAGATGAATAGATTGTAGGAAGGAAATCGAAAGAGAGAGAGAGAGAGAGAGAGAGAGAGAGAGAGAGAGAGAGAGAGAGAGAGAGATGAAGATTCAGAAGAAAGTTGAAATCGGATGAGAAAGATGAAGACAATTTGAGATCGAGATAGAGATGAAAAATTAGGGTTTGGACAACTGATTTGGGAATCAGATCGGTTCGAGCATTTGTTTTCAACTGATAAGGGTCCGAATGAGTCTCTAATTAGTCGCAAAATAATTTGAGTGGGAATTAATACGCGCCCAAAAGCCCAAAATATTTCAAACCTTAACATATAAAAAATTCGAAATTTTTCAAGTTACTAACAAACTAGTCACAAATTTGGACGATAGTAGCAAAGTAATCACAAATTAGTGACATTTTTGTGACATTATTTTTGAGTCACAAAGCTATACCCTAAACCCTAACAATTTAGAACCATATAAGTAGTGCACATGATTAACCAATCAGCCTTTTCTTATTTCATGAAATATATGCGAAGATTAAACACTAAACTAATACTAATTAACTAAATTTTGAAAAAAAATAAACTTAAACAAACTTTACCATAGAAAACATATGTAATATATGTTAAGATGTTTTGTAAGATGCAAAGCTGTTTCATCAAATCCAAAGTCTTAAATATATGTTTTAGTATATAATGTTAACTAATACTAATTAAGTAAATTTTGAAAAAAAAAAAACTTTAACAAACATAAGATTGCAAACACATGTAGTTTATCTTAAGACATGTTATGGATGATACAAAGACTAGTTCATCAAATTGAAAGTGTAACAAGTAGTTAAAATCTATGTAGATACTTAAAACTAATATATTTACCATTATATTTTGTTGAATTTTATAAAATCATACGGATGAGTTGGTAATCAGAAGCAAAGCAGTCACACTTTCAAACTACTGTTGTGAATTAGTCACAATTTTGGGACTATTTTGCTACTGCATTTTCTGCCTAATACAAGAGTCGCAATTTTGGGATTATTTTGCTACAACGTTTTCTCATAACAGTAGCAAAGTAGTCACAAAATGTAACTGTTTTGTGACATTATTTTGTGAGTCACAAATATATACCCTAAACCCTAACCATTTCGAGCAAAAAACTTATACATATGCCTTTGCAATCAATCTTTGTTCTATTTCTTAAGTATATATTTCAGTATATAGACTAAACTAATACAAATTAAATACAATTTTGAAAAAATTAATCTTGAACAAACATTAGATTGAAAACTTATGTAATATATCTAAAAACATGTTATGTAAAATTCAACAATAGTTCACCAAATTGAAAGTTCAAAGATTTCACTATTATATAATATATTTAGTGTTAAAAGTTGTTCAAATCAGTCTACATACTTAAAACTAATCTTTTTACAACTATCTTTGTTGAATTTCCAAAAATCATATGAATGAGTTGGTAAACGGTAGCAAAACAGTCACAATTTTGGGACTGATTTACGACTACATTTACTGACTAAAAATATAGTCGCAAAAGAGTCTCACTTTGCGACTCTTTTGCGACTATATTTAAACAGTCGAATAATAGTCTCCATTCAGTCGCTAATTTAGGACTACTAAACGACTGAACAATTCGGTCGTATATATGCGACTGGTTTGCTTCTCTATCTTCGGTAGTCATTCATTAGTCGCAAAGTGGTCCCAAAACAGTCGCAAAATTTTGCGACCAAAAAAACAGTCACAAAAAGTAGTCATTCATTAGCTGTTTTCTTGTAGTGAGTGGCCACATGTGTTTCAGATCAAACTTAGCTTGCTCCGTATGTTTTTGTCCACTAACTTGATGATTCGAATTGCAGCTGAAGGATGTTTTGTCTAGGGGTGGGAATTTTGGTTTATTTTCGGGTTCGGTTCGGGTTTGGTTCGATTCGGTTTGTTTGGTTTTAATAAAATTCTAGCATAACTCAACCATAGTTAGTTTAGTTCGGGTTGTGTTCGGTTCGGTTGAGTTCAATTTGGTTTAAATCGGTTTGGTTTTACTTCGGTTCGGTTTTTACTTCGGTTTAAAGAAACAATAAACTTAAATATTTATAAAACTTCAAAAATAAAACTCAAAAAAATCCTTAAAGAAAAATTTAATTAACAAATCGTAAAAAAGAATCGATAAACTTATAGTAAAAAAACTAGAAGCAAAGGGAAATGGATATGAAGATACGAATTTTTTTTGTATTATAGAAAGTGAAAATATGAGTTTATATAAGATCTTTTAAGGTTAGAGAAATAAAATAAAAATTATATTACATGAATTACTTATATTAAAACAATATTAAATGTGAGTTTTTCTTTGTGAAGCTGTTTTAATGAGATGTGAGTTTAGATTTGAGGGTAACAATATTATTTAATATATAAAATTAACTACTAAAATAAACTGGTTTATCGGTTCGGTTTGGTTTTAAACCGAACCATTCGGGTTGAAGAAAGTGTCAACCAAACGGTTTGTACATGGGTTTGGATTCGGTTTAGATCGGTTTGGGTTCGGTTGGTTCGGTTCGGATTGTTTCGGTTCAGTTAAAATGCCCACCCCTAGTTTTGTCCACATTCATCGTGATCAAACTTCATCTTCCGCTTCGTTTAAATCTCGATTTCAATTCGTGTTTTGTGTTTCATTTTTTTTTCTACTAATCGATTTCTAGTTTTCGATTGTATTTCTCTTCAGAGATCTCTGATTTTCTCGTTTTGAATACAATCGACGTGTCAAAATGATTGTGTTTTCTGCTCTAGTGAAGCTTGATTATTCTTAGTTCTGTTTCATTTTGGGGTTTTATGTGATATTTTGATTGATTCAATCTACATATCGCGTTTTGCTTTTTTCTGATCAGAGTTGATCGCATTTTACTTTTTTCCGATTAGAGTTGATCGCGTTTTTTTCTTTTCGATCAGAGTTTATTGTGTATTATCATAGTCGGAATCGACTATCTCTTCATCGATGCCTGGTTTTGCTGAGTCTTTGGTTCCACATGAAGAATCTATTGTAGCTGGTCACATTACATGGTTGTGTTTGAAGTTTAAACTGGTGTTCATAAATGGTTCTCTTCAAAGTCCACCTGAGAGTCATCCCATAGATGGATTATGGATACTTCAAATTTCTCCAGGTCTGAACTACTCCTTCACTTACTTGCTTGTATTGTGGAACCAAGCCTTACTTTACTCGTCACAGATTATGCTTATGAAGTTGGTTTTCATTGACTGGATTGTTATTCAAGAGTTGTTCACCAAGATAGGGGAGATGTGGTCAAATTGGTCAAAGATTTTGGTTATATTGATTCATGAAAATGGTGATTATGACATTGAAGTATTGCTTCCACTTATCTGGTTTAGTTTAATCTCTTGATAAGCAACTCCTTTGCAACAATTGGTTTTTGGCCAATGTATGGCAACATGTTTGATGTTTCCAAGGCATCAGCTGGTTTTTTTGTGTCGTTGTTGGCCACTGTTGTTGAGAGATTAATTCAGATGGATGATTCACACACTTTTCATTATGTGTTGTGTGTTGATCTGTTTTATTTCAAGAGTTTAAGACATGAATTTCAAAGGCATAATGGACTATTTAGAAAGATGGAAATAACATATGATCAGTGTTATGTCTTGTTGATTTGTTTTTGTCATGCCAAAGTTGATTTTCACTATCAAGCACATATGAGAAGAATGGATATGAGATCTCACCTAGTTGATGTTGTGAATCACATTCTGGTTTGCCTTATAATGATGTTGCTATTCCTAGATTTTTATGCAAGCATTGCTTCACCAAGATCTGTTCCAAGCTAGGGGAGTTTTGTTTTACATTTGGATATGAAACACTGCGATTTACACTTCTTTTTATATTTTTGAATGAATGTAAAATTATTAGTCAATCAAAAACTTTGTTACAATAAATGTTACTCAAAGTCGAATGGACATCATAATTAGAAACATGGCAGCTTTGTTGGTCTTAAAACCAGAGAGGTGTTTGAGATCAGATGATGAATGAGCTCCGTGAAGGATATTGGTAAGCAACCCACTTAACCATCCCTTCATTGTAGGATACATTTTCTGCTATTCGAATCGAGCTTAATTGATTTCTCACGCCTTTGTCGATTAATCTGATGATGCGAGTAGGAGAAGAAGGCTCCTCGCCATGACGGCGGTTGTTTCTCTCTTGCCACATGTGGTATAATGCCGATTGGAATACGTATTTGTAGAGGAAAAGCTTGAGTTTGTCAAAGTTTGAATTATGAAGGATCATAATTCATAACTACTTGATCCCATTCGGTAGAGTAATTAGCTGAGAGGAGATTTGACATTAGATCTTCTCAAATCTGGGCTGAGAACTGGTAAGAGAAAAACAGGTGATTCCGTGATTCAACATGGTTTCCACAGAGTCCACAATCTGCTCTGATATCTAGATTCCACGTCATCATGTTGTCTCCAGTAGATAGTATATTGTGAAGAGCTATCCAAGAGAGAAATACGTGTTTTGGCGTTGCGTGAGTAAACCACTCCCTGATACCAATCCTTTCTTACATGGTTCGTTCTCATTAGTTTACATGTCCATTTGGAATTGAAATTCTTCGAAAATCTAGTCTCCTTTACTTTCCAAAGAGCTCTATCTTCTCCAAGTTGAGGCCGTTGTCAAAGTTTCGTGATCTCATCTTCAACTGCATTTAGAACTTCCACTCTATGATTTCGAATACGGTGGTTTCTCATTACCGATGCCATTGTGGCTTCTTCTGGAGTTCCCATGTCTATATATTCCCTGGAACTAGTGAGATCGTATATACTTCCCATTGACGACCAAGGATCAAACCAAAAATTAAAGTGTGTTTTTTGCCAAAATATGAAAATTCGGGATTTTAATAGCCAATCCCCCCCCCCCCCCCCATAAATCATGGATCAATTTCTGAGATGTCCTAAAAAAAAAAAAATTAATCGAACTATCCCCTCTAAATCTAACTACCCCCTCTCATTTGAAAAACCAATTTGTCTCCACTCTACCCTCCATTATTTAATTATTATTTATTGTCCCACCAATTAAATATCCAACAACAATTAATTAAATACCCAACAACCAATAAAACCTAAATTTAATCTAACCCACCCACGTCATCATCTTCTTCTTCGTCTCTTCCGTCGAAAGGAAAAAAAAAACAGAGCACTGTTTCTTCTTCCTCACGTGGAGCAAGCACCGAAGCAGCCTCACGTGGAGCAAGGTTGTGTTCTTCTTCCTCTCTTCGTCATCACCCTTCTTTCTTCTTAGCTTGTTCTAGTGGAAAGAAAGAAACAGAGCCAAAATGAGGAGTAAAAGCTTGTTCTCTTCTTCCGTGTACAGTTGAATCTTCAAAATTAAGGTTAGATATTTCCGTTTCTTGCAATTTTCGTGTTTAGGGTTACATTAGGTTTGAAAACCTCTCTTTTAAAAGGTTTCTTCTAATTTTGGAGATTTCTTTGTAGATTAGAAAAGTTGTTCTTTTGTATGGGTTTTTGGATATTGAACTTGTTTTCTAAGTCTATTAGGGTGATGTGATGATTTTATGGTAAAATAGCAGCTTGATCATTCTGAATTATGAGTTTTCTTCCGAATTTTATTTGGTGGAGCAGTGGGTATTGGCATATACCAGGACGATATATCGTGTACCCCATATGTCAACTTGGATGATACCTGACGAAGAACGACGTTCGATCAGCTTGCCTCCGCCACACGAAACTAAGAAAGGAAGAACTCAACAAACACGGTACCCATCAGCTGGAGAATATCGAGGAAGAGGAAGAGGATGGGGACATATTTTTGACTATTTAGCCACCGACCCCAATGTGCAGGATCCCAACTAGGTGCAAATGGTGTTATCTGGTATAACTGAGTACCACTAAGTATGACTGTGTACTTCTTATTTTGGTAATTATCTCTGTCTGGTATAACTACGTATGACTGTGTGATTCTTATTTTGGTAATTCTCTCTGTCTGGTATAACTACGTATGACTGTGTGCTTCTTATTTTTGTAATTCTCTCTGTTTGGTATAACTATGTACGACTGTGTGCTTCTTATTTTGGTAATTCTCTCTGTCTGGTATAACTACGTATGACTATGTGCTTCTTCTTTTGGTAATTCTCTCTGTCTGGTATAACTACGTATGACTGTGTGCTTCTTATTTTGGTAATTCTCTCTGTCTGGTATTACTATGTATTACTTTGTATGACTGTGAGCCTTATGTTGTATGTTCTCTCTGTGTGGTATAACTAAGTATGATTGTGTTGCTTATTTTGTGTGTTCTTTCTTTTTATGTTTTTTTTACTTATTAGTTAATTTATGTACCTTTTACTTATTGGGACATTTGTGTCTACTACCACCGGGTACATATGATTATAAATATTGATCTTATAGTAAAACATATTTTTAACCTAAAACTATACCTTATACATATGTTAATGTATGAGTAGAATCACTCATTGTTATGTCAAACAAACAAACATGGTGTTTTCAGACATGTTAATATACGAAACTATAGTAAATATATTTTAATGGTACAATTTCATCAATACTACTACAAAAATTAGAATTTTAACACGGTATAAACTAATTATACATGAAAACTGTCAAAATACAACTATGCGTAAAATGGTACTACTGAAAAACTAAGTATAACTATTAGTAAAATTTTAATATTTTTAATTCATTTTACGGCGCATGTGTTAAATGTGGTATTTTTTTATTTTTATTTTTTTAAACATGTGTTTTATGCTGAAAACATTAGTAGTACCCAATAACAACAGTAGTACACAATAACATCAGTAATACCTAATAATACTAGTAATACCTAATAACACCAGTAGTACCAAAATCAGTTTAACATAGAACATGAGTTCAACATTACAAACACATTCCATGTACACAGAAGTACCTAAAAACATCAGTTTACCATAAAACATCAGCTCAACCTCCATTTCACCTTTAATTTGTTTTTGTTCTTGTTTTTCCCCTCCGCCGTAAACGGATCTTTCTTGTATATTGATGGTTCTTCCTTCCTTTGGAGGTCGAACAAAGCACTGTGGATGGTGTTCATTTGAAAGTGGACAGACGGGAAGCTTGTCCTTGAGATAGTAAAGCCTTGCTCTTTTCACTTTCATGTGACTCACCACTTGTATCTCTTTGATGTTGGGAGTGTGTCTGTCAAAATCAAATCGATTAGGTGTATCAAAACATATCAAACACCTTTTTTACATCCCACATTGTATGAAAACAACCGATATTACATGAAGTTCTTCAAGATTCGTAAGATATGCATAAAGTAAAATAGGAAACATGAATAGATAAGATAGCTATGCTGCCACAATTGGGACAGTAAAACAACAACAAAGGGTTTAGTAAAGCTAAGAACCTATGCAAAAAATCTAACTAAGATTAACGAACACTTATGTAAGAAATAGAAAATTTATTAAGGGAACTCTACTCGGTTTCATTGCCTTGAGAATGGACAGTGATCTATTGCAAATTAGTCAGAGAAACTGAATACGGTTCTATGTTTGTAAAACCTTAATGTACATACAATTAACATTAATGAGATTAAGAAACAAAAGCACGAAACTTCCTAAATTCCAAATTATAAGGATGAATCCATTAATGGCTCCAAAATCGATTTGGTAGTCTCAAGACAAGTTTCGTAAGATGAAGAGTGAGGAAGAGGCCCTAATTTTTAAGAGACCCTAATTTTAAAGAGGCATAGATAAACAAAGGGGTAAATACCCATCATCATCAGGAGACATCACCAAGTGGTCTCGGTCTCCTGTAAAGATTGCATCCATAGTTACTCGTTCAGCTATTCTGGGGTCTTCTTCTCTTCCAATTTCGTCATAATACTCCCATTCCCGGGTAAATAAATAATCTCTACCTTAAATCCAAGCTCTTGAACGTCGCTTGATTTCGAGTGAAGTTGTAACCAGGTGCATCTGCGGTGAAGCAGAAAACACCGGATGGTGTTTGGTTAGAGACGGCATTGTATGAATCCCATTTGCGGAGATTTCCAGAACAAGCTTACAATCCGATGCTGCGATTTGTATGAATCACATTTGCGGAGATCAAAAGGTGTTTGGTTAGAGACGGCGTTGGATTGCGATTTGGGTGAATCTATGGAGAGAGATTGGTGATTGGAGAAGAGACCACGACCAGACGATTGTGCGATGGTTTACGGTGGCCGTAAAAGAAATTGGATTTGAGAAGGGGAAAGGTTTCAGATTGAGGAAGAGGAAAAAAAGTTTTTTTTTTTTTAACATATTTCTGGATCTTTTCATTGGATCCGGGTTTGGATTCGGATCTATGGTTGGGTAGTGTAATATTTCAGATTCATAAAAGATGGATTGATCTTTACATCCGTTTTGAATTAAATAAAAATCAAAAAGAGATTTTTTTTTTAAAAAAAGGGGCATTTTGGATTAAATTTTTAGGTAGAGGACAAATGAGATTATGATCCCATAAATCATGAACTGTTATGAACCCATTAGATGGATGCTCATTATAGGCCCATATTCTATAATGTTCTAGACTTGTTCCCCAAGTTATACTTCCTCTCCAAGCTATTGTATCTCTCTATATACTCTTTGTTATTCATGGAATAAGACACACCTCATATTATCTCTTATCTCTTTTCTTTGTTTATAACACGTTATCAGCACGAAACCCTAGCCGCTTGAGCAAATACAAAAATAAAAAAAATATCCATCGAAATCCTTAACCAGTGTTGTTCTTGTTCTCTGACGTCATCTCCGATCACCACGACGACGTCTCCGTTTCAATCTCGGGAGAGATCCCTCTTCGCTTCTGATCAAGGTAAGTACTGTCTCGTTCTTTATGATCACCGTATCATACTCATGCTTATGTGTTAAGAAATACAAATATCTTAATAATTGGTCATGCTTTATCATGTTTTTAATCTTAATATTATCACGTGGCATGAACAAATCATTACATCAATTATAGATTATTCACAATCGCTTTTGTTTCGAGAACGAATTGATTCCATGTGGTATTTAGTATTGATCTCTTGATTCATGAAACTCATGAGACATACCCACTGGATTTGTCCGCGATTCACATAGGATTTTAGTTAAGCAAATCTTATAACTTCTTTATTGCTTTATATTGTCACATTGTTTATTAATACATGGATTTATGATCGATTCTTATGTTTTTATCGATTCATATTAATTGTCGACCTATAACATATTGATTTTTGTTTAATCTCTTTTTGCATACTTTGTTGTTTACTGGTATGCATATTCGATCATGCTTTATTGACGATTATTTATAAATTGACTCATGCTTTATAATAGACCGACATATATATTTTTAATTATTTGGTTTGATGATCTTAAGAACATGTCTCTGTAAATATGATCATAATACTTTAAATGCTTAACTTAATGAGATAGATATCTCGTATTTAGCATGTTACTTTAAAATAAGCATGTTGGTTTAAAATTATTGTGTTAAAGCCTAGATGATAATTTATTGTGATAAAATTATTATATATCTATATTCTTTAATGATCGGTAGAAATTATTAGATTTTTAAATGAAAATTGTTTAATTTTACCCGGAATTGCACGGATTTTCTGTTATCATATCTGCACTGGTTTATGTTATTGAATTGATTACTATTTTATCCGATTTTTGCACAGAATAATTATAATCCGAATTTTGCACATGCATGATTTTAATATGGATTTCGCATAGACATATATTTTAACCCGTATTTTGCACATGCCAATTTTTGTTCTGGAATTATTAGGGTGTCACACAAGTTTTGCAAAAACTGTAACCCGAATTTTGCACAGAAAAAATTACATCATCACTTTTTTGTTCTCGTGATAACCAAAATTGCACATATTTGTCATATGATCTCGTTTGGTGAATTGAATTGATTGATGATAACGTAGTTTAATGGCATGATAGAAAAACTAGTGAATTATGATGGTGTTAATAAGATTATTACTTAGTCTTGATTTAATAATATATTTGTTCATCGTGAGATTCAATTCGAGATGGATGAACTTGAAGTTTCATCATCTCGAGAAGGAGAATTAGAGAATCTCACTTAGAGAATAAGTGACACATCCAGAAGATTATGTTCACTGCTTGATAAAAGATCTACAAGTTCTTCGGAGCAATTCTAAAAAATAAAAAATAAAAAAGGTGTGATCACCAGAATGTGATATTACCTAGAACGTAACTAGTCATGATTGGTTATATCTAAAACTGCAAGACTTGAAGTCTGTAAGTGAATATAACTCAACTATGTTCAGAATTACTTGCAAATTGATATTAATTTTGTTGAGAGAATATCTCTAATGCAGAGATGGTAAAGCAGACATACTTAAACTTTCACGCAAGTAATGTTGTCCAGTAGACACAATGTCGTGAACGAGAATTTAAAAAGTGTTCTGAACTTATATATCGTGTTTCCTTAAGTCTGAGGAAAAATAATGAGCTATTGATGACAAGAAATCATGACTCATGTCTGGCTAGTTTTGGTCTATTCCCTGAAGTGAATATGATACCTTGCATATATAAGAAAAAGACTAGAAAAATAAAATTTGCCGAGGAAGTGGTTACTAAAGTGATTGTCTCGGTCTCCGTTCTCTGACAACTCCTATCGCTGGCTTTGGATTTTCCAGGTATTCGATTTCTAAGCTCTTGACCTCGTACCATGTCTTTATGGTTTTAGTCAAATTAATCTCTAGGATTTTCTATACTAGATTACAGATTTTATATCATTATCTTGTTTATTGCTTTATCGACATAAGCTTCATCATCAAAATCCATGCTTGATTGTCATGGAATAAAGAAAGTAATTTTGATAATGATATCCCCTGAAGGGAGTAAGTGATTAATAGTGAAAGT
Organism: Pseudoturritis turrita; assembly: GCA_900406555.1. Taxonomy (NCBI): domain Eukaryota; kingdom Viridiplantae; phylum Streptophyta; class Magnoliopsida; order Brassicales; family Brassicaceae; genus Pseudoturritis; species Pseudoturritis turrita. Next base: position 129,170 of record OVBL01000491.1, read on the forward strand.
AAACCAGAAGTTTACTAAGAAATTAAATGTTTGACTTAACCAGATTGGTCATCTTGGTTTAATGATGATGCGAAAAATAATGAAAAAATAATGTGGACATTCAGTGAAGAACCAGAAGATTCTTCCTAATGATTTATTATATGTTGGTTGCTTAGAAGGCAATATGATAATATGGCTTTCACCAATTTAAATAATTTGGATTCTATCAATTTTCTGGAATGGATACAAGGAGATGGTTATGGATTGATCACCCACCATGTGAATTTTTAGATACCTTATGGTTCTAATAGACGCATCGAGCTGATGGACGCATTGACTCGATGGACGCATAAAGTCGATGGATACATCGACTATATTGCCACATTTATCCTTGTTATCAATCCGCAACTTGGAGTTTGCGAGGTTATTTGCTTAATTGATTAAAGTACGAGAGTATTCAAGATTTTTATCTAAAGGCAAGTGGATTTGATAATGCTGGTAAAATTATGTTTAAAGCATGATTATTACATGTCGATACACAAAATGGTTTAGAAGCATTGATTTGCATCAAGCCAATGAGTAAATGATAGTTCTCCCCATCATAATTGGTTTTGGGTTAGAAACCAAATATTTCCCATATGAAAATCTTTGAACGTCCAAAATGCTCCACCACAGTGTTCTAAGATGGGACCTCAAAAGAGGATAAGAATATATGTTGGATATGAATGACGACTAAGTATCTAGAGCCATCCCAGAAAGATTTATTTAAGGCTCGAGTTGCAAACTCTCATTGTAATGAGTCAGTTTTTCCAACATTAGGGGGAGAAAGTAAACAGCTGGAGAAAAAAATAAGTTGGAATGAATTATCAATGATCCTTGGACTAAAATTAGAAGTCCAAAGGATAATTCATTTTACAGAGCTTAAATTAGCGTATTAATTTCCAGACACTTTTGCTGACCCAAATAGAGTGATAAAGTCACCTATACCAGCTGTATATGCTCCAATTAGAATTTATGTCCCAGAAGGACAATATCAAACTGCTATTGAGTCTAAAGATCGCATGAAGTGTGATAGATCTATTTGGTTCCAACTATAAGAATCATCGGAAAAGAAAAGGAGCAAAAATTGAGAATGACCAAATCGAGGAAAGAAAGATTCTTGAATGATCTCCAGCAGAGAACGAAAGATCTCCATAAGAGACTTAATGCTCTCCAGAAGATACCTTATACATGACAAAGAAAGAAATTCAGGTACCTGACAATGAAGAGATCTAGCTAGTTATGTCATGTCTGAAATAAGATGGAACCGCAAAAGCAAATCGATGTCGTAATATTTTTTGCATGCTATGAGCAGTTGATATTATGAATAAGAAAGAGGATCATAAGAAAAGTCTATTGAAAAGTGTACACAAAGTAATGATTGGTAAAAATGGAAAGGAAGAAATAGACGTATAATCTCTTGCAGAAAAATATTTGGACCAGTAGTCCGTGCACCTAAAGTGTAAAACCAGTGGAAGACAAATGAGTCTTTGTGTGAAATAATAGTGCAAATAGTAAAATTGTGAGATATAAATCACATTTGGTTGAACAAAGATTATCACAAAGACAAGGAATGTATTATGAAGAGATGTATTCTCTTGTGGTGGATGCAATACTTTTAGCTATCTTATAAGTCTGGCAATAAGAGATGGAACACTGGATAATGACATTTACATGTAATCCTCGAAGGATATAAATATAAAGGATATAAATATAAAGGATATAATCCCTGAAGGATTAATGATATCAGAGTTATGTTCTCCGGAACTCTACTCGATCGAATGAAAAGAAAATATGTAGCATGGGGGTGTAATCATGTAAATTTGTATCCATGAAGATTTATGAAAAGATATTGATCAAATGGAATTCTTATATTGAACATCATCGAAACTCCGGCAGAGTTATCACGAGTAGTACGATGACAATAACATATGATAAAGACCATTGTATAATGATATTTATATGAACGTTCCAGAAGGATTTAAACTGCCAGAAGCACACTCATTTCGTGCAAATTTCGGGCATACCAGATTTCTGTGAAGAATCAGATTCGTACGAATCTCGGGCAGAATCAGTTCGTGCGAATTTCGGGCAAAATCCGTTTCGTGCGAATTTCGGACAAAATCTGAATATCACTGCATAATATTACATCGATCTCTTTATGGATTGAAATAATAATGGCGTATGTGGTATAATCGCCTCAGTGAGTACTTAATAAAGAGAAGGCTATAATAATGTTTTTATTAGTCCATGCATATTTATAAGGAGATTTGGGAAATGATTTGATGATTTGAACATCATTGGAACTCCTGAAGAGATTTTGTATACAGTGAAATATTTGAAGAAATATCCAAAAATGAAAGATCTTGGAAGATAAATTTTTACTTGGAATTACAAATTGAGCATCGAACAAAAGAGATGGTATATTGAGAGATCCTTGCAGGATTCTAGATAAAAATGCTCACGTATTGTTGGTCCGGAAGTACCTGTTTGAGAAATTTATTGATCTTTTCAATGATTGAAAGATGTGATTTTCTATGACAAGAAGGAAAGTCAAATTAGTAACTTTTAAAAGATGAGCATGAATAGCTCGTAAGTACAAGACAAATGTTTAAGATATTGTATGTAAAAGAGAATTTGAACCTGAAGTTCAAATGGGTCAATAAATGATCTTTTATGTGAAATGGATGTTATGGACTAGAAGTTCAATGATCCGAAAAATTATAAGATAATCATACGAGTTTGTTCATTAAGGTTATGCTTATATTAATTTCCAAAAAAGATAGCATGTATGATCGGAATTCATCTCCCGAAGAAGATGTTTCTGAGGGGGAGAAATATAATGATGTGCGTGGATGTACTCTTTTTCCCTTATCATAGTTTTTATCTCATAGGGTTTTTCTATGACAAAGTTTTTAACGAGACATCAAAGAATACGCAAATGATAGACACTTAAAAAGGAATGTTATAATGATATATCAAGGTCTATCAATCTCCCAAATGAATGGCAATGTCATACATTAATGATATCGAGAGAAACAAAGAGAATGATCAAGATGGATCATCTGAAATACTCATGAGTTGCAGAAGAATGACGATGTACACGTTCTACAGATCGTTCAAGCGAAACTTTGGGGGATTTATTTTTCAAGACACTTTCAACTGCTACTTTCAAGAAACAAGTTCGCGTCATCACATCGATCTCAAGTTATGCACTCATCAGGGGGAGTAAAAGCGCGTTGCACTCTTTTTTCCTTAACCATGATTTTATCCTAATTGGATTTTCCTGGTAAGGTTTTTAATGAGGCAGCATTTTATGCGCATCAGGAAATATTTTTACTATAATGGCATCCAAGAAGGGAGTATTATGAACCAATTAGATAGATGCTCATTATAGGTCCATATTCTAAAATGTTCTAGACTTGTTCCCCAATTTATACTTTCTCTCCAAATTATTGTATCCCTATATATACTCTTTATTATTCATGGAATAAAATACACTTCATATTCTCTCTTGTCTCTTCTCTTCTTTGTTTATAACATTAACCTCTTTTTTAGATTAAATCAACCTCGAGAACAATTGGTTCTAGCTGTAAATTGTAATGCAAGGCCAATAATTTAGTAGTATGTTAATTTTTCAACGTTATAATTTAGTAGTACGTCCCACCATAATAAATGCTTGCAACTAGAATAGGTCCCAGATTCATTAAATTTCTAAATTATTAGGCCTTGCTGTACAATTTGGTTGTGAGGCCCACCATACTAAATGCTTCCGACTATAGTAGGTTTCAAATTCATTAAATTCCTAAATTATTAGGTCTTGCATTACAATTTGTTACAATTTGGGACGTGAGGCCCACCATACTAAATGGTTGTGAGGCTCACCAAACTAAATGCTTACGAGTTACGACCAGAATATGTAATTCTTTAAATCTCTTAATACATTCTGTGAGAAATATCAACATCAAAAATAATATTTCCTCTGTTTATTTTATGAAAAAAAAAATTGTTCCAAATTAAGTGATGTTATCACTATTCTATGCACAATTAATTTAATTTTATTATTTTTTATTGTTTAAATTTTGTAATTTATTTTTCTATTAGTTGAATTGTGTTTACATAGATAATAACTAATATTTTATTTCAGAAAAAAAAAAAATTAACTTTGAACATTACTTATAAAAACAGAGGGAATATAAGACTTTGAGCTATATATAAGCGACATAAATCAATTTATTAATTATTAATTAATTTTAAGTTAGAAATTTCTGAAATTTAACATGATATCAGAGTTCGACACATATTATATAATCTGAATCAAAATCGATTCGTCCCAAAAATAACCTAACCGATCTAACCCAAAATTGACCCAGCCCCAAAGTAATCTTATAATGGAGTATTATCGAGATGAATGAATTGAAGAGTCATTATTATAAAAAAAATATCTCACATCAAAAATATCAGTGGCAGATTTATAAATAATTTTTGTCAGGGTCATAATATATAAATTTGATATATATATATATATATAAAACAATTTTATAATACTATAATAAAAATGATAAAATTATATGAATTGATGGGTGCATTTGGAAGTTTAAACACCAATTTACTAGGGTCAAAGACTATTTTTAATCAAATATTTCACTAAATTCAATCAAATTTACACTAAAATTAACTAATAGACTATTTTACGGGGTCACATGACCTCCCTTCTCCCTCCCTTCTCACGTGATAAGTTGAGCTTATCATGGTCGTCCATTTTCTATACTTAGTTAAATTTCTGTTGATTTCATTGGGATGAAAACCGACCCCAACATTTTACATCAAAAAGTGTTACTTTTGAAAAACAAATAAATATAGTAGAAATATATTCCAAAAAAAAAATCTAACGATGGATCAATTGGTAACCTAAAGAGGTATAAGTTTTTCAACTGTAAACGGAAGCGGTAAACAATTACAGAATAGTGCAAAGATGTAAGAAGTAGCTATAAGAAAAAACGGTACAAATAAAACTGAGTGTAACGTTTTTGATAAAATTTTTGATTCTATTTTTATGATCGGTAACTATAAAAACGGTATACGTTACCAATCAAACCGAATATTTGAATCCCAAGCATCTCAATTATTTGCACGACAAAATAATTAAAAGACTCGATGATTTTTATCTAAGAAATCATTTGAAAAGACCTCCACTAAAATCTAAATATAAAATAACAGCGAGTAAAAAGCACTTTCTATTTGCAACTTGATGAAGTGGTGGTGGGTCAATAATAAATAACGATTTTGTTTTACTTTTTCTAGCCTCTGTTATAATAAATCACGAAATTAAAACTTTAAAGAGACCAATAATTTTAGAAAGGACGAAAACCATGTGCTGGGTTTTCCCGTTTTATTTGTGTGTCTGTGTATATATATGTGGGAGAAGAAGTAGAAAGAACATTACCACAACCTCAAAACATTTCACAAATAAAGAGAAAAGAAAAAAAAAACTACCAAAATCTCTGGTAGAATAGCCATGGCTTTCGAGGGTGGATTTTATGAGGTGGAAAAGGATGGTAAACTATGTCAATTGGTATATCAAAACCTCATACACCGTCCCATACCACAACCTCAAAGCCCAACCTCCTCCGTTGAGGCAGCCGGACACAACCACTCTCGTCAACTTCGTTTCTTTTGTCCTTTGCAGCGCTTCCCAGTACTAAAGCGTGGGAAAGAAGCATCAGATAAACATCATGTACTCCCTATGTTTTGGTGTAACAATAAAGAATTTGATGTCGATGGTGGGTGCTCTATATGCCGCAACTTAAAGTTTGGGATAGGCTATTATTTCTGTGACTACTGTGATAAGATGTTCCACAAAGAATGCGTCGAGTCTCCACTTAAAATCAAACACCCTTACCACCCTGATCATTCTCTCAAACTTTGCCATAAACGGCCTTTTCGTTCTAGTCTCGTTATTGAGTGTTTATGTTGCGGAAGAAAAGCAGACCACTTGGTATATCAGTGTACCATCTGTCAAGTTAAAATGCATACAGTCTGTGCGATGAAGACGATATCCTTTGTTATAGACCGACCAAAACGTCATGACCATCCTCTCACCTTTTTCCCTAGACAAGCTTCTTTAACTTGCAACGTTTGTGGTTTATTGAGAAAAATGTATCCCACCTACGTTTGTCTCAGATGCAACTTTGTCGCTCATAATGATTGTATGTATTCTCCAAGCATCATCAAGATATCACGTCACAACCACCGGATCTCCTACGTTTCTTCTCTTCGGTCCGGAAAATGGTCTTGTGGAGTTTGTCGTCGAAGTATTGATGTTAATTATGGTGCATATCATTGTGAGAAGTGTGGTGATTATGCTGTTCATTCAAGATGTGCTCTACGCAAAGATGTGTGGGATGGAGAAGAACTTGAAGGTGTACTAGAAGAAGATGATATAACACAAGATGCTGCACCATTTGATATGATATCTGAAGGAGTGATACTTCATTTTCTTCATGACCATCATCTCAAGCTCGAGGTCAACATACTTTATGATGAAAACAAGCTTTGTCAAGCATGTGTCTTGCCTATCTTTGAAGGTCATTTCTATTCTTGTATGGAATGTGACTTTATCCTCCATCAAGCCTGTGCAGATTCTCCTCGTAGAATACATCATGCATTACATCCTCATCCACTTACATTGAAAGCTAGCAGTGGTTATGATTACGGTGCATTCAGATGCAACGCTTGTTTTCGTCAATGTGCTGGCTTTGTCTATCAGTGTCCGATAAAGGAATGCGATTTCGATCTGGATGTACGGTGTGCTTCAATTTCTGAGCCGTTTGGTTACAAAGGTCATGAACATCCTCTGTTCCTATCTTTAGACCCAGAAGAAAAGCCAACATGTCAGGTATGCAAATCAGAATGTGTGAAACAGTTAAATTGCATCAAATGCGATTTTATTGTTTGTTTTAAATGTGCTACCTTGCCATACAAAGCAAGGTATAAGCACGACACACACTTTCTCACAGTTTTATGGGGGGAAGAAGTGTGTGAGAAAGATTGGTGTGAGGTCTGCGAACGTAATTTGAGAGATACGAGCACAGAATTATTCTATTGGTGCAACGACTGCTGCACCACTCTTCACACTAAATGCTTATTTGGTGAAGACCCGTATCTAAAGCCTGGTCAGATTTTCAAATTAAGAGGGAAAGAAATTCAAGTTCTTAGCAAAAGTAATCTTTCTCGACCTTTTTGTGATTCTTGCAAGAACCCATGTCAAGGCAAATTATTTAGGAGAGACAACCACATAATGTGTTCTTGGAGATGTGCTTCCGAACTTGTTTAAGTTTATAGTAAGGATGTATGAGCATCCAGTGTCTATCTCTCTATTTAAATGTAATTTCTGTTTTTGATTTCTTGGTTTGTTAAGCTTCGACTCTGATGCTATTGTTATTTGTTTTCATGACTTTATGTAATTTTTGTTTGCTGGTTCTTGGTACTGAATCAATCACACAGTTAAATTATGAAGTTAGTTAAACTAACTCTTTGCAATTGTCATTTTTGATAGTGTATGAATCCAGGATCCTATGTCCTAAACACAGAAAAACTTGAAATTTTTTGATAGGCTATAACTTCTCTAACCCTACTAGACATGTTATAATATTGGTAACTTTTTTATCAAAAAAAATATATATATTGGTAACTTAAGTAAATTATGGACTATATATATAAAAGCAAAGCAGAACTTCTATTGGGTAGTAAGTAACATGGCTATGCCTGATAAGTGCTCCTGGAATAATTCGATCGAGGCACTGGCGGGGATCTAGAGGGATCCAAAGCACAAAAATCTCTTCATCTCATTGCATGGGAGGGATAAATTCCAGAATTCGTCAGACCATGTTTGCACAAAAATCTCTTCATCTCATTGCATGGGCTGGAACTTTGATTTCGCCTCCAAGTTACTTTGCAGATGGTTTTTGGGCCATCCTTCTTGATGGTATCTCACTGCAGGTCAAAGATTGAAGAATGATTTGCTTCATCTCTAACACTACACCTCCCTCTGCTCTTCAATTTTTCAGATGGTGGTTCAATTTGATTCATTTGTGCAAGTGTTAAATTTAGTGAGCTCACGTGTCAACTACTATTGGGCTAACATTGGGCCTTTGTAACCTCTTTTTCTCTTCACTCTAATTCTTTCAACATAATAAATGTTACTACAAAAATAAATATTTCCTGCCAGGACATAGGGGATCACTCGTAATGTAAATTTATGAATTTTCGTAGAGAGTTATGTTACTAATATAAGCCTATATAGGCATTGGAGGAGTGATCTACAAGTATATCTTTACATATTTGTCATTATCGGGAATAAGAAAATATTCTATATTCCTATATTCTAACACCCTCCCGGAGTTGGAGCTGGAGGTTTCCGGATGCTCAGACTAGAGCGAAAATCATCAAAAAATGAGACAGGAAGTCCCTTTGTGAAAATGTCTGCATATTGTAGAGCGGATGGTACGTGAATAACCTTACCCTGACCAAGGGCGACCTTTTCTCGAACAAAGTGAATGTCGATCTCCACATGTTTGGTACGCTGATGTTGAACATGATTAGAAGAGAGATAAACAGCAATGACGTTATCACAAAAGATGACGGAGGCCCGAAGAAGTGACAAACCGAGTTCAAGGAAGAGATTACGGAGCCACGTTAGTTCAGCTACTGTGTTGGGAACGCCACGGTACTCGGCTTCAGCACTAGAGTGGGAGATAGTGTGTTGTCTTTTGGAGGACCAGAAGATTAAATTGTCACCAAGAAAGACACAGTAACCTGAGGTAGAATGCCTGGTCGTAGGACATCATGCACAATCTGCATCAGAGTATGAGATATCTGGTCGTCTGAACGTGAGATACTGTAGAGCACCAGCTAAACTGCGATATAATGTCAGATCAAACATTGGAGGACTGTCATCAGCAGCTAGCTTGGATTTGGTATCCACTGGAGTTAAACAAGACTTGCATTCGGTCATATTGGCGCGGTGGAGAAGGCCAACAGCGTAGTTTTGTTGATGGAGAAAAAGATCCTTATCATTACGGATGATTATAATACCGAGAAAGTGATGAAGTGGACCAAGGTCTGTCATTGAGAATTCTGAGCTGAGAGAAGCAATGATCGAGTTGAGTAGCCCTGAGGTAGACGCTGTGAGAGAAATGTCATCAACGTAAAGCAACAGATAAGCCATCACCTTACCACGGGTAAGTGTAAAGAGAGACGGATCAGAGATACTCTAACGAAAGCCAATGCTACGAGCGAAAATGGCAAAACGTGTGTACCAAGCTCGGGGTGCTTGTCTGAGTCCATACAGAGAACGATGAAGAAGACAAACATGATCTGGTTTAGAAGGGTCCTGAAAACCAGGTGGTTGATGCATGTATACCGTCTCTTTAATATTTTCTTGTAAGAACGCATTCTTAACATCCAATTGGTGTAACCGAATTTGCCCGATGTGGAGGCAATCAAGAAAGCCGCATAAGTGGCCAATCACGCGAAGTAGCGACCCCAAGAATTGCACAAATCGTGACTGGTTTGACAACAGGGCTGAACATTTCTTCACAGTCTATGCTCGGTTACTGAGACTTGCCATTGGCAACAAGACGTACTTTGTATCGATCAAGTTTCCCATCTGCATTGAATTTATGCCTGAACAACCACATAGAGCGAACAATATTAGTATTCTTGGGCTGTGGTACAAGTGACCACGTCTCCGTTTTAGTAAAAGCATCATACTCTACACCCATTGCACTGTTCCAGTTAGGGTCTTTTTCCGCTTGGATATTAGAGGTGGGTAGTTATGAGACGGTGGTGGTGTGGAGGCAAAGATGATGCACTAGTTTTTGAATCCCTTGTTTCCCACGTGTGATTATGGAGTGAGTGTTCACTGTTGAAACCGGTGGTGCTGGCAGAACCGGATGTACAAGAGGGTCGATTGTGGGTGGTGGTACAAGAGACGGCATAGCAGGAAGCTCAATCATGTGACGTGACAAAGGTGGAGCTGGCTCTGTTGCAGCAGATTGTACAGAAGATGGTACAGCAGAGAATGGGAAGACTGTTTCGTCAAATATTACATGATGAGACATGATGATCTTATTGGTGCCAAGCTCAAGGCAGCGGTATCCTCGATGATCGATTGGTATCCAAGAAAGACACACGGCGTTGAACGTGGAGCGAGTTTGTGGGCTGAGGTTCGTAGCATATTTGGATAACACAGAGAACCGAAAACGCGGAGGTGTGTGTATGAAATAGGCTTCCTAAAGAGCTTGGTGTACGGTACCATGTTCTGGATAGCTGCAGATGGTAATATGTTGAGGAGGTGAGCAGCTGCGTGAAGAGCTTCAATCCAGTAATGTGGTGGCATGGATGCTTGAGTGAGAAGGGTACGAATCATATTGTTGATCGTACGAAGCATTCTCTCAGCCTTACCATTCTGTTGAGATGTGTTCGGGCAAGAGAAGCGGATTGTTGTTATGTTGGATGCCAAGTAGTCAAGGAGAAACTTGTTGTTGTATTCACCGCCGTTCATTGGCGCGACTTGATCTCGGTACCGAAGTGAGTCCGAACATACGCTGCAAGGTGAACATATTTGACAAGGAGATCACGTTTGCGATGAAGTGGGTATACCCATAAAAATTGACTAAAATCATCAGGAAAAATGACATAATATTTAAACCCGCTAATGCTGGGAATAAGAGATGTCTAAATATCATAATGGATAATCTCAAAAGGTTTAAAAACAACCGAGGAAGAAGACATAAAGGACAGTCGAACATGTTCGCTCAATTGACACGCATGACACAAAATTGTCATGTCAGTCTTATTAAAACCAATAACACCAGAAGAAGCAAGAGAAGAGATGATAGATTTTCCCGGATGGCCAAGACGTCGGTCCACAACGTGTGAGTAGAAGATGTAGCGGTGAGAGCGATCGGAGCAGAGGATGGTGGATGTGTTGGGACCGAGTACAGCGGACCGGAACTATTACAACGAAGGAGCTTGGACCATGTGAGTAGATTCTTTACATAGAAACCAAATGGGTCAAATTCAATGGTGCAGTTGTTGTCAGTGACAAAACGGCGGACCGAAACCAAATTTATGATCATAGAAAGACACACAAGAACGTTGCAAAGGTGAAGAGGATGGTTTGGTACGTTGGATGGGATGATGTGATGCGCTCTAATTTACCTTTGCTAGAGAGCAAAGATCCAACTAAGTGCTTAAACTTTACATTTATAAAACCTTAAACAAACCACAAGTGCATGGTACACCGAGGTAGTATTTAAAGATCGATCCCAAGGGACTAAAGTTTGCACACTAGAGATGCGAGAAACAAACTAAGCTATAGCAAATGTTTTTGAGTTTTTGTTTTGGTTTAAAAGATAAAAAATATAAGAAACTAAAAATACAAGAGGTAAAACAAAGAAAAGATATTAGACCTTGAGCTAAACTATCATGAGAATGGATTAACAATCAAACAATGATATAAAAGGTTTAATTAAGCACTATCCTAGATAATGGAATATTCATTCTTTAGGTTAATCCACGCCAATGGTAAAAACCCCCCTTTCTCTAATCACATTCAAGATCCGCGGTTAGGTATTCCATCTCAATGATTATACAAGCATTAATATACTCCCATTTTTGTCACAAGAGTTCATAGAACCACGGTCAAGTAGCTATGTGAATCAAGCTCACAAAAGGTTTGGTTCAAACATTTTCACAAACACCTTTCGGGTGTGAAAATGTCTAAAAGTCTAGATTTTGAGTGATCAAGTCAAAACTAGCATTAAGAACAACCTAAGTTAAGGATCTAACAATGATCAACCATAATACTCATCATCTAACTATCAAAACATCATAATCTAGCACAACTCATGGTCCAACAAAAGAGAAAATATGGATCTTCAAATGTAATTGATTTGGAATGACTAATGACTAATTAATGATGCTAGAACAAACAAGCATGCTCAATTCCATGACAAAAATCACTCATAATAGACTAATTCACTCTCATGACATTAATCCATTTATTAATCACTAATTAAGCTAATATTCCAATTGCAACTAAGTGATCAATAATCATTAAGTTCAAGTCCACAATATCAACTAATCACCTTAAACATCAATTCTCATTGGTTAAGTATGAAAGCCAAGTTTAGAATTATCCTAGACATTTCATCGAACACCTCCCGGGCATGAAATGTCCATGATCAAGATTTTGATTAGCTAAATCTAATCTAGCATTAAACACATCATAAACCTTAGAAATCACATGAAACTAACACTAAGCATCATCAATCAACCATAAATCAACCTAATCTACCTAACCCATAATCCATGAGAAAACTAAGTGTTAAACATGATAAAAGATGAAGCAAAAGATATAAACATAAAGATAAGAGATAGAGATGAAGAATCATTCACTACAGTGGCATGAGATGATAAAGATCAATCTAAAACATTAAGAAAAGATTTTGGATCAAAATCCAACTCTAAAGAGAAGAAAACTTAAGTTAAAATGAGTGAAACATTGTATTTATAGGTAAAAAGTTCGAAGGTAAGGTGGTCGGGTTGAAATGAAGTTTTGCAAGGTTGGCCACTCAACCCGGCAGGTTTGAACAAGTCTGGGCCGGGTTGGGAGAGTCTTCCTGCGAGGTCGGCCACTTCAACCGGGCGGCCGAGTTGGATGTTGTGTTTGTGAACCCGGCAGTTGAGGTCGGCTGCTTCCTACTTGGTCCATTTTTTCATCTTTCTTCATTCCATCTTGGCTCTTCTTGCTCCTTGGCTTCTTCCAAGCTTCCTCTTGATCCACATAGATTCAAGATCTCCCAAAGTACCTAAAACAACCAAAAACAAGAACACAAATGCACAAACACATATCATATACTCTAAGACACACCTTTAAACTAAATGAGACTCAAAGTGGTCAAAATTCAATACAAATGATATAAAAGAGAATTGAAAACAAAGAGAAACATGGTCTAAATACATGTAAGAACCAGAAATATCATGATGCCGTGACCAATGGTGGTGGAGCGAGCAAAAGACCCATTACTGACAGTTATAGTAGAAAGATTACTTTTATTAAAAAGAGAACGTAGCGTACCTGGCTGAGATGTGATGTGGTTGGTGGCACCCGTATCCATATACCACGACGAGTCGGATGGATCTTGAAGACTCATGGTGCTGAAGGCGTGAGCCAGCTATGAACGTGGCGATGTTTGTGCCGTATGAGCATCACTTGGGGTCGAAGTGTACACACGAGGAGGAGCCTGCTGATGTTGATGATAGGAGGGTATACCATAAGATGCAGGGGCACCATATGGGTATGACAGAGGCCACATCTGGTATGGTGGAAGGTACGGTGACGCCTGTTGTTGGTACCATGGTGGATGTATAGACTTTTATGGCCAGTAGCTGTTATTGTTGTTGCGTCCTCGTCCACGGCCACGATTGTTACGTCCATCATGGCCAGAGTTATTGCGGTAGCCAAGACCCCGAGTTGTTGTTGTTGTATTACTGTTGTTGCTGATGCAGTTACTGAGGTAGTTGGTCTTGTGGCTGATCCGAGGAAGAGAAGAGCACGTTAGGAGAGGATGAGTTATGTGTCTGTCCTGGAGAGATCCGAATGTGCTTCTTGAGACGATCTTCCTCCATGAGTAACATCAATCGAGCTTCAGAGAAAGAGGGGAATGGCGTTTTGTGCATGATGACATTGACAATATTGTCAAATTTCTCAGAGAGACCGTTCAACATGTGCATGACCAAAGCACGCTAAGAAATCGGTGAATCAATGTTGGAGAGAAGATCCGATAGGGTTTTCAATTTCTGACAGTATTCATGAGTACCCAAGTCACCGATTACCAATGTTAGTAGATCGTTTTCAACCTGGAGAGCATGACCTTCCTTATTAACACGAAATAGGTTCTCGATGGAGAGCCACAGTTCGCGTGAAGAGCACTTCTTCTTTAGGACTGAGTCAAGAAGTGATTCAGAGATGGTGCCATAGATCCACATTTTGACAAGTCCATCACGTTCTTTCCACTTGGAGGCATCAGCTTCGGTAGGGGTCGAGCTGCCATCGAGGTGTCATAACACACAAAAACAGAGATAGTACGTCTCAAATAGCTCGCGCCATAGGTCATAGTTGAACTTGTCCATACCAAAAGGCTTGTCACTAGCGCTGGCGGCAACGTTAGTAGTAGTCATCGTTGAGAGAGGATGATGCTAACGAAAGAGAGATGGGGAACAAAAGAGAGAAGAGAAAGAGGAGAAAGATCAAGAGAGAAAGAGAGCGGAGGCTGGATCGAGATTAGCGACCGAAAAATTAGGATTTTCGATTCATGCTAGGATTTGCTTTGATACCATTTAAGTTTATGAATCTCTGTAGAGAGTTATGTTATTAACATAAGCCTTATATAGGCAGAGAATGAGTGTTCTACAAATATATATTTACATATTTGTCATTATCAAAAATAAAAAAAATATTTTATATTCCTATATTCTAACAGATAACACAATAAAGACTACACCGATAAACTTTCAGCCAAGTTATTTGAAGACAATATCGTTGGTTACTTCACAACTCGTTTAAATTTATTTTTTTGGTTTTAAATAACTTAATATTTATATCCCTTGTCATAAAATATGATTTTTCCAATACATGACATTATTGATCTGGCAGAAGTTGATATATACTATAAAAACAAGATTTGTTTCCCGCCCTTTAAGTGTTTTTTATGTAACCAAAAAAGTTTTGGGTCTTAATTAGATTCATAATTTCTTCAAGTCGGAATTAAAACATATTATATTATGCTTTTTGTTGTTATTATCAAATTAGATTTATACTTTCGCGCATTGTGCGAGATTTCAATTTTAAATTTTTTAACAATATGAATTGTTAAATATAAATATAATCATTTTTATAAAAGATAAATATTTATAATATACAAACTTATTTTATCAAGTGATATACAACATAAATATTGTCCATGGTAATTTTTTTTTTTGAAAAATAAAGAATCGCTATGTGTGACGTGGTGATAAAAGTCAGTTGAGAACCTAGCGGAAAAATGAATCAGACTTGGCGATCATCCCACGACCCTTTATCTTAGAGAGAGTTTCTTCCATATTGAAATCCAATTAAGACATCTCTCTAGAAGTTTTGATGTTCACCATTTACCCAATCGTAAAAATCATTAAATGTTTATGCGAATATAACTCCACATCAAATGTGAGCATGCTAAATCTGACGTAGTGTGCTAAAATTATTTTATTTTTAATCACTAACGTGAATTTATTCTTTAAAACTAATAAAAAAATAGTCTCAAATTCTAAAGATGTATTCTTCTTAAAAAAATAAAGTTTTTCTTATATCCAAAAAAAAATTATATAATATTACATTTAAAAATTTACGCGAATATGTAAATTTACCACTATTTTCAAATAATACATGTTATTTTAAAAATCATCTATATTCTAAAAATGTTTAATACGTATTTTCTCTTGACAAATGAATATTCTTATTTTGAATAAACCTTTTTAAAATTTTGCATTTACTGTTACACCTAAACTTGTATTTTCTTTATCCTAAATAATTTCTAGCTGTTAGAAAATAATTGTCATTCCATTTAATATCTTTTTATCGTGATAATTTTTTTTTCCTATTTCTAATCATCTACAAATATCTACACATTAATTATATTTGAAGATACAACTATCTAATTTGATATTCATCTAATCTATATTCATTTTTTTTTGTGTTGTAATTTTTTATATATTTAATGTTTTTAAAATATTTACACAATAACTCTATGTGAAGATACAACTATCTAATTTGATATTCATCTAATCTATATTCACTTTTTTTTCTTGTGTTGTAATTTTATTTGTTTATATTTTATTTTTTTGTGAATTATTGTTTTTATTCAATGATGATAATCTAATATGAAAGTGTCTGAATTAATTGAGTCATTAAATTTATTTTAATATTTTTTATTTATTTACGTTTTTGATGATGTGGACACCCTAAATAGAGAAAAAACTCCCTAATTATATATATGATTTGCAACTTTGAAAAAATTTCCTTTATAAATGTTAAGTACACCAGTTAAACTACCAGTGTTGGATAGCTCAAGATTTCCTTTTGTAACAAATTAAGGAGCAGGCTAGTTGATCTAAAAACATTGAATCATGTCAAAATATTGTTGAAAAATAGGAAGTTACACATAAAGAGATGATAATTTCCAGTGAGTTGTCCATTCAGATAACATCTCATAGGCGGAAAAGTCGCTTATGGTTCACATAAGAACAGCCGTCATGGTGAAGTTCCGGCGGTTTGATGAATCGAACGTTCGTACACCGACATGCCATAACTCCTGCAATTCGTGGATCAGAGGCTGCAAGAAGACGTCAAGAGATCATTTTGGATGCTTAGGGCCCGGAACAAGAATGCTCAGGACAAAAATTCTCGATGTATGCACATATACGGAGGTAAATTATAAGGCATTACTATGACTAGCCACAACGAGTATTGCCGACCAGACATACCAAACGGACTAAACCCATCAGTGCAAAGATCCAAATAAATATTTCTATGTTCTTCAGCAAAGTCCGAATGTACCGTGTTAATACGGATGAGAGATCACCCCTTCCTCACTAAAATGTTCTGCGTGCCACCTCATTGTCCCAACCGTCTGCTCCAATTGGTATAATCACTTCAATCTATTTGTTATCGGAAGATACCATATACGCTGGAACGGCACCCTCATGCGGCCACCTGTCTGTTTATATCTCTGTTTTCCGCAAAAATGACATTCCTGCAACTTAGCATTATCTTTCCAGAAAATCATACAAAATATCAATGCAGACGTCAATCATCTCAGACGGTAAACCAAGACTCGCGACCAGTCTCTGTATTTCATAGTAACTCTCTGCCGAGTTATTACCCTCCGGCAAATACTTGTTAAACAATGCAGTCCATTTATCCATGCAATTTTCACTAATATTATCTTCGCTTTTAATTGTCATCATCCTAGAAGCTAGTGACAATTTTGAAAGCCCTTCTCTACATCCTTCGTAGATGGGTTCATTAGTAGCGTCTAACATATCATAAAAAATTTTAGCAGTCGGGTTTGGTTTTTCAAAAGTATTATCATTGAACGAGGCAGTAATATCATGAAATGCATATGTAACCATATCATAAAAACTATTCTCATCACTATTATCATATCCATATTCATTATAAGCTTGGTGATGAGCATGCTGATCATAGTTATTATCAAAACTACTAGCGCCATCTTGATTTCCATGATAACTCGTACTTGAACTACCCAGAATATTAACAACAAAATCATCCCCATGCGCAAACCAAACATAATAGTTAGGTAAAAATCCCCTCGTATATAAATGCTTCCAACCAAACAGTGTTTGGATAATGATGATCAATGTTCTCGCACTTAACACAAGGACAAAAAATCTTGTTACCGATGTCTCCCGCAAATGACTGATTTGTCGCGTGGGTCACAAATTGATCAAGACCATCTCTAAATTCTCTCATCACTTCACCGGTTTCTGAATCTCAGCGGTTGTACATCCATGCCCGAACCGTGTATATCTCATGTTGCCAAGGCATGATCGATTATCGACCTCTCCATAAAAAATATCGGATTTATATAGTATTTTTGCGGAATAAAATCCTCTTGTGAGTAGATTTGGGATGTTTTTATATGATTTTCGTCTTCCCCATATCTTGATATTTATAGAAGATCAGCCATTTTTGCTACTCATTTGCGACCAACCTTTGTTACTAATTTGCTAGGATAAAATATTTGCAAGGCCTTTGCTACTAATTTGCTATCCATTTGCAACCAAAATTTCAGAAGCAAAAAACAGTTGAAAAGCATAGAAAACGTGTTTGCCTACTTGCTAAAAATCCTCGCAAATCAGTCGCAAAACCTAGAAAATATCTTTGGCCACAATTGCCTCGAAAATTTGCAACGTCTTTGCTACGACCTTTCTTTTCGTCGCAAATTTGCAGATATTTGCGACTAATTTGCGACGAAATTTATTCACGCAAATTTGCGACCTCATAATATTATCGCCAATTCTCCTCGCAAATGAGCATATTTTCTTGTAGTGGATGGTAGTTGAGCTGGTTATTTAAAGGTCCAAAGTACCAACACGTATCTGAATTCGAGTTCTATTGACCACTGCACTTAACAATGTGATCGGATCGCATGATCAAAAAGGATTAAAACAATTTAGAATAGATATCGAGTTCATAAAGGCATTCCTGACATTATAAACGCGTCCATAACCTTTCGTAATTCACTAAGGATATAATTTAATTTTACATTTCACTCACTACAAGAAAGAAGGGTATATTCCGACGGCCAAAACCGTCGGTATTCCGTCGGAAAGACCATATTCCGACGGAATTCAGATAGAAATAATCCGTCGGAATCAAGTCGTCGGAAAAACAGACCCGTCGGAATTCCGTCGGAATATTCCGACGGCTACCGATGGATACAATTCGTCGGAATATTCCGACGAATTCCGATGGATTCTACCCGTCGAAAAATTCCGACGGAATTCCGATGGGTGTTACCCGTTGGAATATCCCGACGGAATACCGATGGATACTATCTGTCGGAATATTCCGACGAATTCCGATGGGTTCTACCCGTCGGAATATTCCGACGGAATACCGATAGGTATTACCCGTCGGAATATCCCGACGGAATACCGATGGATTGGACCGTCGGGATATTTTGACGGAATTCCGATGAATTTTTTTCCGACAGAATTCCGACGGATTTGTCCGATGGCATTTTCCGACGGACATATTTTATTAAAATAAAAAAAATATTACTTTTTTTTTAATTATGAAAAATAAAATAGAAAAAGAAATAGAAAATTTTATATTAAACATAATATTTGAAATTGTTTTTAAAGAAAAAAAAACAAAAACCAGATAAAAACATTTATTGTCCGCTAGAAGGGCCTGCGGGTGGGGGGAAAACACCCGGAAAATCCGGGAATTTGGAGCGAAACCACTCGTTCTGGAGGTGAAGTTGTTGCTTCAAAATTTTAATTTCAGTCTGTTGTTCCTCCAACTTCTCTTCGTAGTACGGGTTTGAGGGGGTATTAACGGATCTAGTAGAACTGTGTTGACTGACAGGATAGCTTCCAAAACCGAAGATACGACCCTTGTCGTTCACCGGAGTTTCCTACGAAAAATAGATATTAGGATTAAAATTAAAAAATATAAGGAAAAAAAAAATAACTTTTAAAAAACTTACTCGCAGAACTAAGGCGTTTAAGTCTTGGGTTGGTAGTTGGTTTGATGATGATATCGAGCCGTCTTCCGACATCTGGGATAGCTGGGTTTCCATTTCGATCTTTTTCTTTTTGATCGACTCATACAACTCCTCAGCGACCGCATCTTGTATTTTCCCCGTTTTCTTGTTGGTGTGCGTCACCCGCATCAACTCAAGCAAATCCGGATCCTCTCCCGTCTCCAACATCTACAAAACAAATAGAAAAAAACTAGTTAAAATCTTTAAATTAGAAAGAAAAAAATGAAATAGATAATTTACCATCTCATGTGCAACACGGTCAACTGACTTCGCTCCCAAATTATGCGTTGCAATCCCTTTCCCTTTTCGTTGGCTCTTACGGTTATGCGAGTTTGTTGACGAAGTGGCAACGGTCGCCTCATATTACCAATAAACTATGAAGTTGTCTCATACATCAAGGTTCAGCCCCTTTGCGATCCCTTTCTTCTCAAGCCACCTCTGCTTCCATTCGTAGACATGGTTGCTGAACGAGACTGATGCCTGTTTGTGAAACTCCTTCCTCACCCTTGCCGTGATTGACGGATCCCATGTGAATAGTTGCTACAAATAATAAAACATTAAAAACACAATTAACAAATTTAAATAAAATAATTTATATAATATTTTTTAAAAGACTATTACCGCGAAAGTAGAGAACCACAAGTCCCGTGTCTCGGACGGAAGTCTGTTGTACGTATAGTATCCCTTCGGAAGTTGGGTATACATCATCATAGAAATAGTGGCCGTGATCTCATTTTTTAACCGGAACCTGAAAAACATTAAAAAACATGTCAAATATGTAAAAATGTAAGTCAATTTATGTTAAAAAAAAAAACTAATTGCTAGATCGTACCAAGTTGTATTTGGTTCCTTGTTTGGGAAAAGAACCACGCAATGGCCTCGACCAGGCTGCCGCAGTAACGCATCAATATCTATTTGTTGTGGAACAGATGCCTGCGTCTCAGGAATGCCACTACTACCTCCCGTCGGTTGTGGTGATGGCGTGGCTGTCGAAGATACTGTCCGACGATTACGACCACCACGAGCAATCTCAAATCCCTCTCGTGACCTATTAAATATATATATATATATATATATATATATATATATATATTGTAAATAATTAAATTATATACTTATAAATAAAATTTAAAAACGTTTTAAATATGAATTATTTTTAAATTATATTGTAAAATTATAAATACAATTTAAAGTATAATAAATGTGATTTTTTAAATTATATTGTAAAGTTATAAATACAATTTAAAATATAATAAATGTGATTTTTTAAAATTATATTGTAAAATTATAAATACTATTTAAAATATAATAAATGTGATTTTTTAAAATTATATTGTAAAATTATAAATACTATTTAAAAATTATATAATTATCAATAAATGTCAAAATGTTTATATAATTAAAATATTATTTATTTTGTTAAAAACATGTAAAAAAAAATTTTAATATGATTTAAATTTCTAAAGACTAAATACATGTCAAAAACATTTTTAAATGATTTTTAACATTTTTAATATGATAAATATAATAAAAACGTTTTCATACAACAAATTACACAAAAACAAAACTAAATCTAATACTTTAAATGTGGGAAGAAAACACATCCCTCAAATTATGGAAACACAATCTCACAAATTAAAGAAAAATTAAATCAAACAATTGATTTCTTTTTTGTGGAGGCCATGAGGCCCACGACATCATCTTCCTCAAGTTGTATTCTCATCATAATTTTACACAATAAATATCTAAATCTAACAATTCTACACTATACAAAAAAAAATCTATCAAATTCCAAACCTCAATCTAACCACAACAAACATATCTAAACAACTTTAACATGAAAACATAAGTATGACCATAAAACTTACATATTTAGGCCGGTGATTGGAGGATATATGAGGGGATTTCGGGTTTATTTAGGGAGAGAGACGAGAGGGTTTGAAAAAAATTTAGTGAGAGAAAGTTTTTTGCAAATGGAGAAGAATTAAGGTGTGGACATATATTTATAAAAATATTCTGACGGGTTAAATCCGTCGGAATTCCGTCGATGCCTAAAAATTTTGGCGGTCCATCTCCCGCGGTAATGAAAATTTGGCGGGGAGTACTAAATCCGTCGGAATTCCGTCGGAATATTCCGACGGTTTGAATATATTTTTAGCACATCTACAATATTTCTGAATTTCAAGGTGACCGTGAGAATTAAGGCCATCCGTCGGAAATCCGTCGGAATATTCCGACGGATTTCCGACGGAATGTATAGGGTTTAGGGTGACAAGTTCCGGGACACATTTTTTCAACTAACGAATCACCGATGAGATGCTTATGGTGATGACACATTGTTATTATTACACTGCTAATGTTGGACTCATTTTCATACATGTAACAAGATTGATCGTTAATATATGAATTTACTTCTGACTAACTATGTAACTTGAACGGATATTTTAATATTTGCATATAGCCGGTAAGTATTACGAGTACCAAGATGAAAAATTTAGATATATATATATAGTGCATGCATTTTTTGATAAGTAGATTACTAGATTGTATATAATATAACATTTTAGCAATATTGAAACCTCAAACCATCGAAATTCCATCGGAATTCCGACGGATAGTTTTTTTTTACTTATATTTTTTCAATTTAAATCTTACGATCTATTTTTTTCGTAGGAAACTCCGGTTAACGACAAGGGACGTATCTTCGGTTGTGTAAGTAAGACAAATAAATATTACTGATTATTACACATTATTTCAAAAAACAAATATTAGTATGTAAATTGAAAAAATATAAGTAAAAAAAACAAATATGAAAGTCTGTCGGTATTCCGTCGGAAATTTCCGACGGAATTCCGACGGGTATTTAATTTTTTACTTATATTTTGTAATTTTAATCCTCCGACTGGTATTTAATTTTTTACTTATATTTTCTCAATTTACCATCTAATATAATTTTTTGAAAATAATGTGTAATAATCAGTTATATTTATTTGTCTTACTTACACAACCGAAGATACGTCCCTTGTCGTTAACCGGATTTTTCTACGAAAAAAAATAGAATTTTTTTTTCTTATATTTTGTAATTTTAATCCTAAGATCTATTTTTTCGTAGGAAACTCCGGTTAACGACAAGGATTGTATCTTCGGTTGTGTAAGTAAGACAAAAAAATATTACTGATTATTACACATTATTTCAAAAAAATTATATTAGTATGTAAATTGAGAAAATATAAGTAAAAAAAAAAAATCTGAAATTCCGTCGGAAATTTCCGACGGGTATTTAATTTTTTACTTATATTTTGTAATTTTAATCTTACGATTTATTTTTTTCGTAGGTAACTCCGGTTAATGACAAGGATCGTATCTTCGGTTGTGTAAGTAAGACAAATAAGTATAACTGATTATTACGCATTATTTCAAAAATTTAAAGAAGGAAAGTCAAAGGTATAAAATACATTAAAAACTACTCGGAATCAGATGAATAATCTGAGGAACCCATAGAATCTAATGCCTCTTCAAATTCGTCACGTTCGTCATCCAAATCATCGAAGACGACATTATCTCCAAAACCTGTAAAATCCACCACAAGATCCACCTCGAGAGAAGAGGGTATCGAACCTAATACTGCAAGTTCGTTTTGCTGCATCGGGTCGTGATCGGAAACCCCATCAATCCTGCCTCTCGGATATATCGATGTGACAGTAAGCCAAGAATCTGTCGAACTCGTCACGTGAGAATACCGAATGTAACACACTTGGTCTGCTTGGGAAGCGAGCACAAATGGATCATACTTCTGAAGTCGTCTATCGGAATGTACGTCTGTAACACCGAACTGGTTGTGGCGAACACCGTAACCCTCAATTGGGTTATACCAATCGCAATAAAAAACAACACACTTCATACCGAGCATTCCTGGATATTGAATCTCTAAAATCTCATGGAGCACTCCGTAGTAAACAAGGTCATCAGACGTTGAAGATATGCCGTAGTTTGAAGTTGTCCTAGTAGTTCCTTCTTCGTATATCTTGAAACCATATCCACGGGTAAAATACATTTTGTAAGGCGTTGCAACGGATAACGGGCGATGAACCAATTCCTGAAGCCATGTGGGAAATGATTGCCCTTCTTTAGTCAATGTCGTCACCTGAAAATAATAAATGAAATCTAAGTAATTAAGACGTAACATATGGGGGAAGATATGTTACGGTCCTAGCAACTTACATAATAGTGCATCCAATCTATAAATTCTTGCTCTTTTAGGGCAGTAATTTCTTCCTCGGTTAAATGGGGATATTCATATCGTACTTGGGCTTCATAAATCATGTACACAATAATTGTTAGACATGATAAACATATATGTGAAAAGAAAGATTGTTCGAAAACCTAAAAAGGTAACATGATATTAAAATTTACCTCTCGTACTCGCTTATCTCATCCAAATTTGTAAGAATATAATATTGCAAATGATCACGCTCTTCATTTGTGAGCCTTCTCCGTTTCTTTCCTTTTCCGCTAAGGCGTCCGATTTCGGTAAAGATGCTTGGGACATATGCAGGGTAATAGGAGCGGACTCCTCCATCATCATTCCTACCAGGTCTCCTACTCTTGGTTTGGACTGCTGATGGGAAGTAGTAACTTCCGAAGTTACTGGTTTCTTCAATGATGTTTTGCGCAACTATGGAACCTTCGACTCTGCTTAAATTTTTCACCTTCTTCTTTAGATGGAACATATACCGCTCGAAAGGATACATCCACCTATACTGGACTGGCCCACCAAGTATACCTTCACGCGGTAGATGAATAGGCAGATGTTCCATAACATCGAAGAACGACGGAAGAAATATCTTTTCAAGGTTGCATAGGATAACAGGTATCTGTTCCTCTAGATTCCGGATCCCGTCAACAGTAAGTGATCGAGTGCAAATATCTCTGAAAAACGAGGCTATGCCTGCAATTACAATGAGTAATATCAGTATGAAATGATAAACAATATTGTGGTATTTAAAAAATTATAAAAATGACAGATACCTGCAATTGCTTCATGGACGTGTCGTGGTAAAAGACCTTCTACAGCAAATGGAAGAAGGCGCTGCATCAGTACATGACAATCATGACTTTTCATTCCAGAGAATCTCTCTTCTCGACTATCAACACAATTCCGTAGGTTAGACGCGTATCCATCCGGGAATTTCACACTATGAACGATCCAGTTGAAGAACTCTTGCTTGGAAGGCGCATCCAATCTAAAACAAGGGATAGGGGCTTTCCCTTTCGCATTAACATGTAGTGCCTTACGTGAGCATATAGTTGCCAAGTCTAATCTGGAGTTCAAATTGTCTTTTGTCTTGCCTTTCACATTGAGAATGGTGTTCATCATGTTGTCGAAAAAGTTCTTTTCAATATGCATGACGTCCAGATTATGCCTCAACAGATGATCCTTCCAGTACGGCAAATCCCAGAATATACTTTTCTTGTTCCAGTTGTGCATCTCACCGACACCGTCAACAGGGTGATGCCCATTACCACCACAATCGACCGTCCTCTCAGCTCCGTAATCTCGAAACTGATAAAGCATTGAAACACCGTCAACTTCTGGAGGTGGACCTTCATACACTTGTTTGTTCTTTGTAAACAGAGTGGTGTTTTTCCGATATGGATGGTCCATAGGTAAAAATCGCCGATGACAATCGAACCAACACATTTTTCGACCGTGCTTCAGTTGGAACGCATATGTACTATCTTGGCAATGTGGGCAAGCTAACCTCCCATGCATTGACCATCTAGACAACATACCATATGCTGGAAAATCGCTTATTGTCCACATAAGCACCGCATGCATCATAAAAGATTGTTGGCACGAGACATCGTAAGTTTCAACCCCATGCTCCCATAATTGTTGTAACTCATATATCAAAGGTTATAGGAAAATATCCAGTGACTTCTTAGGATGCTCTGGTCCAGGAACTAGAATCGTGAGAAACAAAAACTCTCGTTTCATGCATAAAGAGGGGGGCAAATTATACGGTGTCATGATAACTGGCCACAATGAATACTGTCTCCCATGCTTTCCAAAAGGATTGAAACCATCTGTGCTTAATCCGAGGTATACGTTCCTATTCTCTGACGCAAACCAAGGATACACATTCTTGAAATGTTTCCATGCATCTGCATCTGAGGGATGAGCAATTTTCCCTTCGCTTGTATGCTCAGCATGCCATCTCATAGGACCCGCAGTGCGCTCGGATTGATACAACCTCTTCAATCGCTCTGTTAATGGTAAATACCACATCCTCCTAAATGGAATCGGAACTCTTCCACCAGTTTCTTTATATTGAGGATAGTGACAAAATCGACAATGTAGCAGGTCTGAATCCGCTCTCCAATATATCATACAATTGTTCTCGCATACATCAATCATCTGATACGGCAATCCAAGACCCTTCACAAGCTTATGTATCTCATAAAACAAAGCTGGTGCAAGGTTATCTTCCGGCAATATACCTTTCACAAAAGCAGCAATATCATCCACACACTCTTCGCTCAAATTATGATCTGACTTTATTGTCATCAATCTGCTTGCTGTTGATAAAGGCGATACCCCCTCTCTGCATCCTGCGTATAGCGGAAGTTTTGCTGCATCTAGCATATCAAAGAACCTTCGAGCTTCTAAATTAGGTTCTTCTACTCTATGCTCATCCTCAACAAACGCCGGTATATGTTCACGCCACACATCATTCACCATCTGAACACTTCCTAAATTTTCTAATTCCGGGGTTCGTTCACCTAACTTATCTCCAGCATATTGGTGACTACTACAAGCAAAATTCACCATCGAATCATCTTCCCCATGCGTATACCAAATCTTGTAACCCGACATAAACCCATTATTGAACAAGTGACTCCAAATCTTTTTTATCTCGAATGTTCTACGATTCTTACAATTAGCACAAGGACATACCATTTTACCGGTTTGCAAAGCCGTGCCTTGGTTTGTCGCAAGTCCCATGAACTGCCTTATCCCAGCCTCATACTCTTCCGTCAAAAGACCCGTGCTTGGAACCTGATGAGGTTTGTCCATCCACGAGCGAAAATAATCATTGGGAGGAGAATTGGACATTTTTATTGTAAGGTAAGAGATTTTTTTTTCTTTAGCATTTTTGTGAATGAGGGAAGAAGTGTATTTAAAGATGAAAAATCGTTTTTTCTGACCGAATTCCGATGGAATTCCGACGGCTATGTGACCGTTACACAACGGTCCTATAACGGATATATACTTAGACTGATTTTCGACGAATCCATCGAAAATCGGTCGGAATGTGCAACGGCCATAAATCCGTCTGAATTCCGTCGGTATTTACCGATGGAATTCCGACGGACTCCAATCCGTCGGTATGTTCCGATGGATTCCGACGGGATATCGACAACTTCTATTTTCTCGAA
This sequence comes from Pseudoturritis turrita, assembly GCA_900406555.1. Classification (NCBI taxonomy): domain Eukaryota; kingdom Viridiplantae; phylum Streptophyta; class Magnoliopsida; order Brassicales; family Brassicaceae; genus Pseudoturritis; species Pseudoturritis turrita. The sequence goes on from OVBL01000491.1 coordinate 156,028, forward strand.
AATCCGTCGGAATTTCGTCGGTATGTTCCGACGGATTCCGACGGGACATCGACAACTTCTATTTTTTCGGAAATCTGTCGGAATTCCGTCGGAAAATACCGACGAATTCGAGTCCGTCGAAATTTCCGTCGGAATTTCACCTATTTTTTTGTAGTGACTATTAAATCGTTTATGTAATTGTTTTGTATTGACCCAAAAGTGTTGAAGCTGAACATTTCATAATTTTGTGTAAATACTTAATAGTAAAATTACACTTTTTTATAAAGTATAAAATTGCACTTTACACAATGCATTCTTGTAAGAACAAGTCATGTTTGCACCCACCAAATAATATATATACGTTCCTAAAAAAAGATCGTCAAGTCAACTCGAAATGAGCACATTATCATAAAAATAAAACCTCTTGCCTCTTGCCTTGGCTATAAATTCTTCGAAACACTTAGTCAATCATAACCCCGATGTAACACCAGAATGAGTTTGAATCAATTGTGTTCTTTTAATAATAAAAAAGGTTGCGTGGTTGAGCAATTCCCAATTAAGGTCTACATGCTTGTTCTTTCCCTTTGATTATTTCTCTTATTCTCCATAAATAGCCTGTTTCTCATATAATTGAGGTTCTTCCTAAACAAACAAAAAGAAGAGAATAAAATCAGACATACTATAGAGTTGAGAGAAAAACTTGCAAATGGGTCTTTCCAAATCCACATGCATCATCACTTTTTCTGTCTTCTTTTTCAGTTTTCTTGCGGGAAACGCCAAAGATCCAATCTTTGTCAACACCAATTGTTCAAATGCAAGAAACTTCACGAATGGTAGCATATACGAGTCCAATCTAAATGACATGTTGTTAAAACTAACTGTTTCGGCAAACTCATCCACTACTGCCTCTAGATTCTACACTGCCACATCAGGAATCCATCCCAACATCGTGGAAGCAATGTTCCTCTGCCTTGGTGAGATCTCCCTTGAAGACTGTAGAGACTGCGTCAATACGGCCTCCAAGGATATTACTACAACTTGCACTGTACAGAAAACCGCGATCACGTGGTACGAGAACTGCATGCTACGTTACTCCGATGACAAAATCATTGGGAAAATGGAGACAGTTCCTTCCTCATACATGAGCGTAGAAAATATCACCAATCCCACTTTGTATAATACATCGATCGACTCGGTAAAAAAGTTAATACACATGGTAAATCAGTCAGAGCAACTCTATGCCGCTGAGGAAGTAGAAGGTGGCACTGTGTTGAGGAAGAGTAATGGGATGGTACAGTGCATAAGAGGCATAAACGCTACTGATTGTGTTACTTGCTTGAACACTTTGGTGGAACAAGTTCACGAAAAAAACAAAGACAAAGTATGGTGGCAAATGTATGGTCCGAGCTGTATGTTGAGATATAAAGCATCAGGTGTCCAACCGGCACCCGCACCCGCAACCTTACCCGAAAGTGAGTACTTTTCTTATTTACTTGCATTTATGGCTAATATTAACTTAATAAAAGAAGGGACAAAATAAATTTTGAAAAGTATTCCTTTCGTTCCATAAAATTAGATAAAATTAGATGTTTAAGAGTATGCATACGTATTACATAAAATTATTATAATAATTAAAGTGACTCAAAATATTAGTGGATTTCTAAAAGATCCTACTTAGAATAAGCGAGCGGAATGTCATGGACCTATTGCCGTCTTTGGGAGAAGCATTAGAAGTTTGTGCTTCCGGCCCAAAATAATATATGTAATTTACCAACCTTAAAATTGACACGTCTTTGTAGTGCAGTGGTAGTAATCTTGAAAAAAGAGTTTGAGTTCATGAGTTCAAGTCTATGATCTAACAAATCAGTTTTAACTTTACAAATTTGCCCATAATTTCTTTTTGGACTTGTGGCCCTCTCACATTCACAGGGCCGGCACTGCATGGACCGAAAGCTTATAAAATCTTATAGGTATCGGTTTTTAAAGACTTATATAAAGGGTTTTAGGATATTCATTTATTCACAAAGTTAATAATAAGGAACCCTAGGGAAATAGTATTTCCTCTATATCAATTCTCTCTTCTTTTTGTCTAAAGTTCAAGTTTATTTATCTGACCACAATATTTCAGGGACTTTGCACTACTACTAGACTACCAACAACTTCGTTTCCTTGTAGTTTTTAACGGGATAACTCTCTACGTTCTTTTGTTAACAATATTCAAAACTCCAAAAACTGACCCAAAACTTTCTTTTGTGATAACTGACCCAAAGGTTTTTTTACAGAAGAAATCAAACATCATATTCTCAAGATCATCTTGGGGGTAGTTGCAGCAGCAGCTATTGAATTTCTGGTTATCTTCTGCTGCGCATTTTCATCTCGCCGACAAAGATTACGAAAGGGTAGATTCGGTTTTCATATTTTCTATAAAAAAATTCTTCAGTGCTTTTTTGTTTTTTTTGTTTGTCTTCTCTACTTGACTTCATTTTTGGGTCTACAAACTTACAAAGGTTTTTAAAAAAAAATGCAGTGTTTGCCCTTCCCATAAACAAAAAAGGCAAAAATCAGAGACTGGATCTCGATGACGGAGAGAGTGATGACAGTCAACAGATGCGCTACATAAGCTTTCAAACTATTGTAGATGCAACTAATGGCTTCTCAGATGATAACAAATTAGGAGAAGGAGGTTTCGGTCCTGTCTACAAGGTAAATTATATAAACCAAGTAAAAATTATGGAATTAATCCATCACTATGAAACAACGCTTCATATATCTGATAAACCTTGATCAAGTCTTTTCAAAATATGACTTTCTTAGGATCATCATTTGATTTAGCGGAAGTTTCCAATGATAGACTAGTAATCCGTTGGAAACGGAAAACTAGGATAAATGCAAAGATATTCGTTTGATATGAGAACTTGAGAATAAACCAAATCTTCTTGGATGCGTAGAAATCTCCATAGGTTAACAACGATTATAGAGTTACTCTTCTCAAAATAACTGAATTAAACCTTGAACATGAAATCATGTGAAAATTTTGTTAGTTTTATTTCCAAGCCTACCAACAATTAACACATATTAGTTTTTGAATGGCTATTGAGTCTAGACAAGTTTTTTGATTTCTGTTTTCCAAAAATACATTTAATCGCCCACTCAAATTAACAGGAATTTGTTTTTCCTTTAATACTATTAATTTCTATGCAAAACAAAAAAACGTGACTTTTTGAGTTTTGGAACGTTAAATCCTAAAGAAACTCAAAACTAAAAACTCAAAACTAAAGATTAATCTATAAAGTACAGCCATTCGCCGAGGGAAAAAAAAAGTAAAAAACTACAACCATTTAAGGTCATGATCGTGTTTAGAGAATAACTACGAGTTAAAGTTTCTTCTTATGCAAGGGACATGGACAATATTATCCCCTTGACCTCTTTAATGCAAAGTTTTTGCTACCTTAAATCTAATTTTTCTAGGGAAAACTACCAACCGGAGAAGAGGTTGCGGTCAAGAGACTCTCGAAAAGGTCTAGTCAGGGTCTTACAGAATTCAAGAATGAAGTGAGTTTGATAATAAAGCTTCAACATCGAAACTTGGTAAGACTTTTAGGGTACTGCTTCGAGGAAGATGAGAAGATTCTTATATATGAGTACATGTCTAACAAGAGCCTTGATGCTTTTCTATATGGTAAAATATATTCATAAATTTACGTTTGTGGGCATTTGTTATTTCTCTACACTAATACTAGTTATAAAAGCTTAATGATTTGCATCGTTTTTGTTTTGTTTGTGTGTGGGTGGGTAGACCCTCTTAAGAGTAAAGAATTAAATTGGGAGAAGCGCATGAGAATTATTCATGGGACGACAAGAGGACTACAATATTTGCACAAGGATTCGCGTCTCAAGATCATTCATCGTGATCTTAAGCCGAGTAATATTCTTTTGGATTGTGAAATGGAACCTAAGATCTCGGATTTTGGGACCGCTAGGATTTTTGGATGCAAACAGAAAGAAGACAACACAGACAAAATAGTTGGCACAATGTAAGTCATTCGTCCATCCTTCACAACCAACAACAAACAATCATTTAATATGATGGCTTTCCCCTCAAAACTAACAGGCAAAGAAAAAAATATATGTAGTCTAATAAACATTGATAAATAAAACATTGATAAATTGACAAATTTCAGCGGTTACATGTCTCCGGAATATGCATCAGGCGGAAAAATCTCCGAAAAATCCGATATTGATGTTGTTAGAGATTATATCTGGAAAAAAGGCAAACCAATTGGTGTCTCATAACAATCAACAACTTAGCCTTATTAATTATGTAAGTTCCTTCGTAATCAATATATTACACAGTGTTTTGATATACGTGATTAGTAGCAATCAACTTGATTTTTTTTAAAAACACTATGTGATTTGTTATTGATCTTCAGGCGTGGGAATCATGGTGTGAGACAAAAGGGTTGAATATGGTAGAGGACGAAGTAGCAATGTTATACAATTCGTTTTCGTCAGAAGAAGTGGTGAGATGTGTTAATATTGCGCTTCTTTGTCTTCAATATCAACCAAAGGACCGACCCACCATTTCACAGATAATTGATATGTTGAGAACCGATAATGAGCGCATCTCTCATCCAAAGCAGCCAAGTTTCGTGTTACAAAACATGTTGAATTTGGATCAACACTCTGTATTTGACGTCAGCCAAACAACAATGGAGGCAAGAACTTAGTTAAAAACAAAGTGAAAACGAGATGATTCACTAAATGCTATATGTTTATATACATATTTGAGACTTGTGAGTGTTGGGGATCTGTATATTGTCCTTGAACTTGGATTGATTTGTTTTAGAGCTTTTTTCATGACAGTTAACAAACGTGTTGTTGCATGGCCGGTTTATTTTATTTTTTTGTCTCGCACAAAACCAAGATATTATAACATTTTTATATGTTTTTGGTTAATGAAATTTTTTTTCTAAAAAAATTCCACAAAAAATTAAGGTTTAAAAATGTGAAGTTCTAAGCAATAGCTTCACTTGCCGAGGCTCTTGGACATGCATGTTGGGCTGTGACAAGAAACTATATTCCGAAAACAAGTATCTGTTGATGTAATGCATTATTTTTCTTCTATTAATTCTAAAACGTCGACGTTTATACGATCTCGTGAATATCCAGTACGTCGACGTTTCGTAGCGTCTCGTATTATCCGGTGCCAATCCATTAACAAATTTCCAAATTCCGGCGAAAGATCAAAAACGGAAGAAAAATGAGTGTTGAATGCAGAAGAAAGAATACTATTCTTCTCTAATCACTTCATCACCAACTTTTGATCCGATCACATTTTGTTTCTCTTCTTCTACAATCGAATTCTCAATCTTCCAATCCGATTCACGCTTTACCGATTTTGATTCGAGGTTCTCCGGTTGCGATTTCACCCCCCGACGGTGATCGGAGATCGTCGAGATGTCGTGGGGATTGGGGTGGAAGAGATCGTCTGAGAATTTCCGTCTTAGTCTCAGCTACGGCGCTGATGATCTAAACGACGATCCGATTCGATCATCGTCGGCTTCTCCGTTGGGATCTCCATCTTCGGTGTCATCTTCTTCGTCTTCTTCTCCATCCGCGGTGGATGATCCTGAATTAGGGTTCCGGATTGATTTGGATTGGACGGCGGGCGATTCCGAGGAACAGGTGGCGTTGAGACTGGAATCGCAACTGATGGTTGCTTTGCCTGCGCCGCATGACACTGTGGTGGTTGAATTGAAGGGAATTGGTGGCGAGGTTGAAGAGAATGTTGGGGTCGAGATGAGAGTTGAGAAACGGAGAGAGCCATTGCGAGCTGTTACATTGATGAAAGCGGCTGGCTCGGGTCAGCAATACGACGGTGTTGGCGTTTTGACAAGGCTGATGCGGTCTAATATGATGCCGCCGGCTATTCCTGCGCCGAATATCGACGTTGCTTCTTCTTGTGGGGAGCACTGGAAGACTGTGACCTCGTTGAGTCTATCTGGTTGTGGTCTATTGGTAAGGTTTCTTAACTTTTCGTAAATCCAAGGAAGAAAGTGATGAAAAGCATTAAACTTGATTGAGAAATGTCAAGTTTTTGTTTGACATGTTACAGCTTTCGAACACAAATGAGATGCGTTTTTTTTCAAATTGGGTTATACTGTTCTGTTTTTAGTCATTTGTAATCATTGGCAGGTAATGCCAGTTGTAGTGGCTGAGTTGCCTCTTCTTGAGAAGCTATGCCTTGAGAACAATAAACTGTCAGCTTTGCCACCTGAGATAGGGAAGCTGAAAAACCTTAAGGTTCTTAGAGTTGACAATAACATGCTTATTTCTGTTCCAGGTGAGCTTAACCTGGAAATTGCTTATCCTTGTTAACTGCATCTTTAGGGTAAAAGAAAAACATGCAGGAGCCATTAGAATGTTCAGCTGCTTGGTATATTTGATGTTGGTTGAAACTCTTGTGCAGTGGAACTAAGACAGTGCGTAGGTCTTGTTGAATTGTCACTGGAACACAATAAACTCGTTCGGCCTCTTCTTGATTTCAGGTCATTGTGGCAGAGAGCTGGTATTACTGTTTTGCTTTTTCTTGAATACAGTAGATGGATGATTTGTTTTTCGATTGAAATGCAGGGCGATGGCTGGGCTACGAATACTACGGCTTTTTGGTAATCCCCTTGAATTCCTTCCAGAAATTTTACCCTTGCATCAGCTTCGCCACTTGTCTCTCGTAAATATCAGAATTGTGTCTGATGAGAATCTAAGATCAGTAAATGTACAGATAGAGGTAAGAAGAAAACTCATCACTCAATCTGTCTGCTACCTTTTCATTCTCTAGATGGTTAAGTTTTTACGCTAAGGGTGAGTTTCCATGATGCCAGACAGAAAATACTTCCTATTTTGGGGCATCTAGGCACAAGCTAAGTGCCTTCTCACCCCTTATTTTCCGTTCTTCGTCTTGTCATCATCCTCTTCTAGCATCTACATTGGTGAAGATAATGCAAGATGAAGGAAATCGTTCTGTTATTGGTAAAGATGAAAATGCGGTGAGGCAGCTTATAAGCATGATAACTAGTGACAATCGCCACGTGGTATGTTGGTTTTTGTTCTCTGCTATGGCTAGAAAAAAAAAATCTACTTTCTTTTGGGAACAATCACCGTAACTACAGGTTTGATAGGTTGAGCAAGCATGTGTTGCTTTATCATCTCTTGCTCGAGAAGTTGGCGTAGCAATGCTGCTGATGAAGTGTGATATAATGAAGCCAACTGAAACTGTTCTGAAATCTTCGGCCCCAGACGAGGTGATATCTGTACTACAAGTCGTGGTCACCTTAGCTTTCGTATCTGATTCAGTTTCTCAGAAGATGCTCACCAAGGATATGCTAAAAGCCTTAAAATCCTTGTGTGCCCATAAGAATCCTGAAGTAAGATAGCTGTATTTTTGTTCTCCTGATAAGAAAACCCTATACCTTCTTTGATTGAGTTTCATTTTCCTTAGGTTCAAAGACAAGCCTTACTAGCAGTTGGGAACTTGGCCTTCTGTTTGGAAAATCGTCGTATTCTGGTTACTTCAGAGAGTTTGAGGGAGTTATTGATGCGGTTGACTGTCACACCTGAACCACGAGTTAATAAAGCTGCGGCTCGAGCTTTGGCAATTCTTGGTGTGTTTCTTGTGTATCAAATTGTCATCTTTGTTTATACTCTAGTTGTGCATTAACTTACAATATTTTTCTTCTGATTACAGGAGAAAATGAAATTCTGCGACGTTCCATAAAAGGCAGGCAAGTACCAAAACAAGGATTGCGAATACTCACCATGGATGGAGGTGGAATGAAAGGTCTTGCAACGGTGCAGATTCTTAAAGAGATTGAGAAGGGAAGTGGCAAGCGTATACATGAACTATTTGACCTTATATGTGGCACATCAACAGGAGGAATGCTAGCTATTGCTCTTGGTGTCAAGCTTATGACACTGGAGCAATGTGAAGAAATTTACAAGAATCTAGGTGTGTAGAAATTCCCTTTGAGCTTTACAGCTTCGTTGACTCATTGGTTCTGGACTTTACTTTGGATGATTTTTCTTTAGGAAAGCTTGTTTTTGCTGAATCTGTCCCAAAGGACAATGAAGCTGCAAGTTGGCGGGAAAAGTTGGATCAGCTATATAAAAGTTCATCACAAAGTTTCAGAGTCGTTATCCATGGCTCCAAGGTATATACAGCTCCTTTGGTCTATTCACAGTTGATTTCTTCTGTAGCGACATAGGGTCAAAGAGTAATGCTTTATGGTTGTGGTTTTAAGGATTTATCATTTTGATGTTGTTTAGTGTCTTGGATTTTAAATGTAAGATTTTCTACAAAATGTCCACTGAGGATTTTAAAAGGATATGCTTGTAGAAAACCGAATAGCTGTTGTTGGTTCCTACATGACTTGGAATCAGGTTCTATAATATACTGTCTTGCAGCACAGTGCAGACGAGTTTGAGAGACTGTTAAAGGAAATGTGTGCTGATGAGGATGGAGATCTACTAATAGAATCAGCTGTGAAGAATGTTCCAAAAGTGTTTGTTGTATCTACTCTTGTTAGTGTGATGCCTGCGCAGCCATTTATATTCCGGAACTACCAGGTACAACACTTCACTTTTTTACTTTTGGATAATTCCTTATTCTCTGTTATTTCGCTATGAAGGGTTTACCACTTTCCATTCGCCTGCCTACACTTCTTTTGTGTATCATGTGCTCTCTTTTCTATTTGCAGTATTCTGTTGGAACACCGGAAATGTCATATGCATTTTCAGATCATTCAGGCGGCAGTACATTAACTTCATCAACTGCCAGTGATCAAGTTGGCTACTACAAGCAAAGTGCTTTTATGGGAAGTTGTAAGCATCAGGTTTGGCAAGCGATACGAGCATCATCAGCTGCTCCATATTATCTTGATGATTTTTCAGTCGGTACAAGTCTACCTTCTTTCTTCTCTATCCTTGTCCTTGAGACTTTTTCGTAAGCTTTTAGGCTGATATTGTTTACAATCTCTGTTTCGTTTTCAAATCACTTAAGATGCATACCGATGGCAAGATGGTGCAATAGTGGCAAACAATCCTACAATCTTTGCCATCAGAGAAGCACAACTTCTATGGCCTGACACAAAAATTGACTGTTTGGTTTCAATTGGCTCTGGCTCTGTACCAACAAGGGTAATTCCCGTTTTTTCTCCTACTTGTAGAATTCGATTTATTGTATTTGTGGCTGCAAATGGCATTACAAATGGTCAAATTGTGAAAAATCTTTGTTTATATGATAAAAACCACATAAGGTGAATAAAAGTTGGCCGTCCTTGTAATGTTAAGTAATTATTTTTCATGTTGATCTAACTCCCTTGTAGGTACGGAAAGGCGGATGGCGTTATTTAGATACTGGGCAAGTACTGATTGAGAGTGCATGCTCAGTGGAACGGGTTGAAGAAGCTCTAAGTACATTGCTCCCTTTGTTACCAGAGATACAATATTTTCGGTTCAACCCAGGTAATACACAGTATTTTACAACAAGCAAGAAAACACTCTACCTCTTGAAAACCTAGGAAATCTTGAATTACCAATTATCATAACGTGGAAGTGTTTTAACGTAGAATCCAGTTAAGCCTGTACATTTATGGTCTATGCAGTTGATGATCGCTGTGGGATGGAGTTGGATGAGACTGATCCAGCGATCTGGCTAAAATTGGAAGCTGCAATTGATGAATACATTCAAAGCAATTCCCAAGTATTTAAAAACGCCTGCGAGAGACTAACACTCCCCTTCTTAAACGATGAGAAATGGTGTGAGAATATGAAACCACGGTTTATGAATGGAAAGCTACCAAACAGCAGAGGTATCCAATTGAAAATTCTGATTTTGAGTTGCTTTTCAAAAAGACCTCAAACTTTTCTCTTAGTAACTCACCTTTTTCTGTCATTCCTGGACAGGAGAGAGCAGTCCTTCTCTAGGCTGGAGACGGAATGTTTTGCTCGTGGAGGCTCAGCATAGTCCTGACTCAGGGAGAGTAAAGCATCATGCTCGTGCACTTGAGTCATTTTGTTCTAACAATGGAATAAAGTTATCTTCATTACATGCAACTTCTGGAGGCCTGAAACCGTCTCCAGGCACTGCTTTCCCCACACCATTTACCTCTCCTTTAATAACTGGAAGCTTGCCTCCGAGCCCCCTTCTCTTCACTCCTGATCTTATCCCACAAAAGTTTAATAGGATTGACATGGTTCCGCCACTTAGTTTGGATGGGGGTCATGCAGGAAAGACGGTTTTGTCGCCTCCATCATCTCCTCCACGACAAAGACAGCTCTATCTTCCATTACGACAGATGCATGAAAAGTTACAGAATTTGCCCCAAGTGGGGATCATTCATCTCGCGCTTCAAAATGATTCTAATGGTTCGATACTGAGGTTAGTCCAAACTTTTCAATTTCCACCACATCACACTCAGGTCTAAAAAGTTGATTCTAGTTAATTGATACATTATCTTTCTGGTTTCATTTAGTTGGCAAAATGATGTATTTGTGGTTGCTGAACCTGGAGATCTCGCTGATAAGTTTCTCCAGAGCGTCAAAGTCAGTATATTATCAGTCCTGCAAAGCCATCGCCGAAAGGCTGCATCAATTCTTTCCAACATCTGCTCAATCTCGGATCTGGTGCATAGCAAGAAATGCTTCCAGGTTGGAAATATCATCCACCGTTATATCGGACGCCAAACACAAGTAAGAGTATGTTTTTGTGTTAGTATGATAGCTTTGGAAGGTTTATTTTGTTTGTGATTTATTTTCTCATTTTATTTTAAAGGTAATGGAAGATGATCAAGAAATAGCATCATTTATGTTCCGCAGAACTGTCCCTTCAACACACTTGACTCCTGATGATATTCGCTGGATGGTAATGGCACTCTTAACTTTTGTACACCCAAAAAGCTGTCTGCTAGTTTCTTGTTCCATATTCTTATTCTCGCATTCCTTAAAAGGCTAGCTTCTACAAAAATATTGTCTGTACACTTATGCTCAAGTTTTGTTGATGGGTACAAAACTCGAACCATAAAAGCTAGTGATAAGTACAAGGAAGACTGATAAGAAGAAGGCCCCATGTTCTGTTTTCATGTTAAAACAGATTAGTATAAATAAGTGGTCTGGGCTTTACATTTAGGTCTTTGGTATTGGACTACGTAGGAGCCTTTTAGGCTTTGGGAGAGTTTGAGAACTCTTGCATCTGGTTCTTGGTTCGGTTCTACCTTAGCTTCGCTGTGTCTTTTTTTATTGATATTGTGACTTGGGGAGAAAAATCAGAGAAGAGTTCTTGTCGATATCTTCATTGATCTTATGCTTTTAGCGTATTCTCCGAAACAGGTAGGAGCATGGAGAGAGAGAATAATACTCTTCTCAGGAACATTCGGACCAACCCAAGCTGTAATCAAAGCCTTCTTAGACTCTGGTGCCAAAGCTGTGATTGGTCCTTCTACCGAACCGCAAGAGACACCTCTAATAACATCCCAAGGCTCATCTGAGTACAACATCGGAGAGAACGGTAAGTTTGAGATTGGTGAAGAAGAAGATGAAGAAGAAGAAGACGAGGAAGCGGAAAGAGAACAGATCGAACCACCGACCCCGACAAGTGACTGGGAAGATAGCGACCATGAGAAGACGAACAGAGACGACAATAAGTGTTGTGGTCTTTGGGAAGACGAAGAAGAGGAAGTGTCCGAGTTTGTTTGCCAGTTTTATGATCTGTTGTTCAGAGAGAATTTAAGAGTTGATGTTGCTCTTCAGAAAGCTCTTGCCTCTCATCGAAAGCTCAGGTACACTTGTCATCTTCCCAATGTATAGAGAGGAAAATAAACAAATTTTTATTAACTATTATACCTTTTTTGACCCGGGCGAGAGGAAAATTTTAGAGAGATTACAAAAGAAAAGAGAAAATAGTATTTGTTCGTTTCTTGCAAATAACAGTATCAAATAAGTTTATTGCTTCTAAAGCTTTAAAGAGGAACTAGAAATAAGATTTTTACAATTTTGGTAGACAAATCTCTTTATGCCTCTTTTTAATTTTGTAGACAAATCTCTTTATGCCTCTTTTTAATTTTGGAATTCGATTAGAAGGATAAAATTGTTATTGTTTTTTTCTTTTCTTGGAATGTGAATTATGAGTCTGAAACAGAGAATCAAAAGAAGAGATCAAGATTTGCTCGGAATCAAAAAAAAAAAAAAAATTAGTATGAGATTAATAATGTTAAATCACATGATGCGATCTCCCCCAATTGTCATATTACACCACATTACAAAGAATTGTTTGAATCCATTTGACTTCGAACCCTAACCCTAATTATTTTTTCTTTGGTTTTATGTTAAAAGAAAAAAAGAAAGAAGAAAAGAAAATGTTTTCAAATATTGAATAGAGTCTCTATGAATCAGATGATGATGTCTGAGTAACAGAAGCAGAAGCAGAAGCAGGTGTAGTATCTGTATTAGTATTATCAACAACTTCTATAGGCTTAGCCAAGAACTCAAGTGCTGTGACCACATCTCCCATCAATGGCCTAGTCTCTGCTTCTTCTTGTAAACACATCGCCGCAATCGCTAGAGCTTGATGCAACCCTTTTACCGGGTAATTCCCTTCTAGATTCGGGTCCACAATCCGCGTAAACATCCTCCTATCTCTCAATAACGGCTCCGCCTGCAAAAGAAACCGAAAAAAGACTTCATCGGTTTCTTCCTTCTCAAGCAACAACAAAAACATGTTAACAAGACTCTTAAATGTAGTACCCAAGAGATCAAATTTTGTTCTTCTGTTGGCTTATCGCCATCAATAGCTCGTCTCCCGGAAATAATCTCAAGGAGGACAACACCGAAGCTATAGACGTCGGATTTAGCAGTGAGCTGACCAGTCATCGCGTATTCAGGAGCACAATATCCGTACGTTCCCATGACTCTAGTGGACACATGATCTTTGCCTTCAGTTGGTCCAAGCCTAGCTAACCCGAAATCCGATAGCTTTGAGTTGAAATCCGATTGTAACAATATGTTTGAAGCTTTGAAATCACGGTAGATCACAGGAGGATCTGCGTAGTCGTGCAAGTACTCGAGCCCTTTAGCTGCACCGTGCACTATCCGCATTCTCGTGTACCAGTCTAGACTTGGCGCCCCTTCCGGTAAGTCTATGTAGTGAAGAAAGATAAAACATTACAATGCAGAAGTTTATATCATCATGATATAACATAAAAAGGTCACAACAGTTACCGAACAAATGATCTTCCAAAGATCCATTGGGCATGAACTCGTAAACAAGGACTCGTTGCTCGTCTTCTACGCAATAGCCAATGAGATTGACAAGGTTTGGATGTTGAGCCAGACTCAATACCATCACTTCTGCAAAGAACTCTCTTGTTCCTTGCAACCCATTGCGGTCAAGCCGCTTTACAGCCACCACCTAAACTTCTCATCATTCAATCAAAACAAGAATTAGCAACTTTTGGCCAAATCCGTGTGCGCCCACACGCTTATAATATGATTGAGAGATTGAAAGGGACCTGATTGAGGCTGGTGAGGAAGCCTTTGTAGACTCTTCCGAAACCGCCTTCTCCAATCATACAATCCATGCTGAAATTGTCGGTTGCAGCTATTAGTTCCTTGAATTTGAAGATTTTACCGCTTTTCTTCACGTTACCATACTTCTTTATCTCTTCCGTTATATACTTCTGCCTACAGCTTCCTGCATTTATCAATGTTCATAAAAACATTTTCAGAAACCAAATGATGATCAAATCTTTGAGAAGATTGATTTGGAAGAAGACGAGATAACGTTTATGAGTACCTTTTTTGCGTGATCGAAAGGTGAACAGAGCAAATAGTTTACGGCTATGGCCTCTATAAGCTGTAAGACCTTCATCGAATGAATCTCTAGGCGAATTAGGTCCAAGTTGTTGCGGATTGATGAAACAAGGACAAAGCTTCATCATTTCTTTTGCTCTTTTGTGTTCTTGTTCTTCAGACAAAACAAACAAATCCTTTCAATGAAAATCCCCAAGGAAAGATTCTATCTTGTCTCTTCGAATCGATCCTTTCAGATCCAAACCCTGTCTGGGCAAAATGAATCTGAAAGAAAGATCAGATCTTTCCCAGGAAAACGATGTTGCATGACACGAGAATTTGTGGGAGGATCACAAAGTTTTGCTGTCTCTTGTAATATATGAATGTTCCCATCTTTGGATTCTCTCAAATTTGGATAAAATGGATTTATTCTTATTTTTAGGGTTTTCTTCTCTGTTCGTTTATTTGGAGAAGAAGCCAACAACGCGTCTGCTTTTCCTAACAAACCTTCCAATCAATTCTTACTCATAAAAACATACTTCGTGGTAAGCATGAAAGATTATAACTTCTTTATATATGTATATAGCCATCATACTATATAATATAAACATATGAAGACATTACTTACATAAATAGATATATACATTGCACACACAGACACGATTGACCATTAAGACAGGCTAGAATTGTTTCAATGCTTTGACCAATCTTACAGATAAGCATAATATGCTAAAAATCTCTCTGATTCCGAAACCAAAACTAATAAGAGAAACCTATGAAGAACTAAAGATTGACCAAAATCTTGATTATGTTTGAAAAATCTAACATGGGCCAACATAAAACAAAGTTATATATGGCTACGAGGATCGAAGCTCAAAAGATTACTATCGAGAAGCTAAAAATTTATTTCATTGCAGACAAGTAAAGATTTTCACCTGACGAGAGAAAATTCGTAAATTTGAAAATACCAATCTCGGAACAATCAAAGCCGTAAATATCCTTGATTTATTGAGGCAATGCGGCTTCGACTTCATTCCACAACTCGACGTTTCTGGTGAACTTCTCTTTTACTTGCGCAATAAGCGCCTTTGCTTCTTCGACTTTCGAAGCAGTAGCTAGTCCGTTAACAAGCGATTTCATGATACTGAAACTCGGGACCCAATTCTTCTCCATACTCTCTTTACAAAGACTCAAAGCCGTCTCAAAGTCTCCACCTTTGCACAAGTAATATATCAGAGTGAAGTAACATTCACTATCAGGCTTACATCCTCTGTTCACCATAACCTTGAACAACTTCTTCGCCTCATCCAAATCATTTTCGTTGCAAAACCCGTGAATCAAATGGCTATACGTAACAGAATTCGGTTTCATCCCTGCAGACAACATCCCATCAAGCAAAGCCTTTGCTTCTGCAGATTTCTTCCTTTTGCATAAACTCTGAATCCTAATGTTGTAAGTCGAAACACCGATATTAACACCGCGATCTTTCATCATTCCCAACACTTTCCCTACCTCTTCGTTCTTATCCTCCTGGTAAAACCCAGCAATCATGAGACCAAAACTAGAACTTGTCGGCTTTATCCCTTTCCTCTCCATCTCTGCAATGATGGAGTAGGAAGAGCTCGTCGAACCAGAATCACAGAACACTTTGATCATACGGTTGTAAGTTTCGAGATCAGGTTCGATTTTGTACACCTTAGGGATCTCAATGTAAACTCGTTTCGCTTCCTTGTAATCCTTAGCTACCAAGCAAGCAAAGAGAAGAGCGTTTAAGGATTTTACCGTACGAGGGATATCGAATTTCTCGAGCTCACTGAACATCCGTAGAGAGTGGTCAAGCATATTCGCCTGAGCATACAGAACAATGGCGTGAGCAGCGAAACGCTCCGATTTGAGATCAGGACGATTCTCAATGAATCCGTCGAGAAGATTTGTTACAGCGGCGAAGTGTTTCTTCTCCGCTAGGTTTTCAACGGCGGCGGAGAAAGCGATTCGGTCGATGTGGCAATCAGGAGTGAGAGAAGCAGCACGGCAGATTTCTAGAATCCGATCTGGATCTTTCTCGGTTTTGAGAAGAGAAAGAGCGGCTTTGCTCTTCTGCTTGCTGGTGAGTGGGGTTTTGGAATCCGGCGAGAGGATCGATGAAGCGGAGGCGAGAGAGCGGATTTGAGGCGACGGATGGAGATGGCGTAAGAGAGATGTCGATGATCGGATTCGAGAGAGTAACGCCATTAATTCAAGGATTAGGGTTTTTCGATTGTTGCAGAAGAAATGGAGAAGACAGTGAAAATGAAGCGACGGAGAAAGAAGAAGAAGGGATTAGGGTTTTGGGAGAATTATAAAATTTGGATTTTTTAAAAAAGTCTTCACTATGGACGGTTGAGATGAGTTTACAATGAAAATAAAATATATATATATTAAAAAAGTATTGGATCTTAATTTCGGGAGTTTTGAACCCGACGTGAATCGAACACGCAACCTTCTGATCTGGAGTCAGACGCGCTACCATTGCGCCACGGATCCGATGAAGAATAGTTGCTCAGAGTTGTTGAAATAGATAGTTGTTATTACTAGCAATGAATGTTAAATATAGTAAATAATTTTTAAAAATTTGTTTTGTAAAAATATAAAGTTATGTCATCTCCATGCTGCCCAAACAAAACATCAATTGAATTTTTTTTTTTTTTAATCTTGGGATATTATGATTTGCAAATTATTTATGCCAAAAACACTACTTTCGTTTACGTTTGTAATTAACAAAACAGATTTGATAAAAAAAAAAAAATATATATATATATATATATATGCATAATTTTTATTATATAAAATTTGATGCGTCTATTTTATAATTAACATGATCACGACACCTGTCAGTTAATCGATCAGACAAAAAAAAATTGTTTGGAAAGACAAAAAAAGATCAGTGACTTCGCATCTTCATAACTTCAGTAGACCAAAAGACTCCAAACTTCCCAGCCAGATCAAACGAGATTCGGCCATACCTGATTACCCCACTCCTTTCCGCACAAATTTTGCACCACGAGGAACTCCTTTTCAGTTCTGGTGTACCGGCCTTTAGCAACGACAAGAAAAACGTGATCCGTTGATGGTTCCCATTCGTTTTCAAATCGGCCAAGAGAATTTTTTTTTTTAAATCCAAAATTTATTTTTCTTTGGCTTCTCTTAGTCTTTTTCATCATTATTGTGGTAAAAAAAAATTTCATCCTTTTTTTTTTCTCATTCATAGTGAAGACTTTTTATTCCTTTTCATGTAGCAAATTGCATATCTCTAAGAAAATAATGGATATGCAATTTTCTGTGAAAGAGAATATTTTTTCAATTTCATTTCTTTTTTTGGCTTCTTTGGGTCGTTTTCATCATTATTGTGATTAGGTTTTTTCTCATTTTTTTTTCATTCTTTTTCTTCTCATGCATATCCAAAACTATGAAATCTGACAGAAGACACACTGGCTTGCGAGTTGGCCTAATCATACCTCTACTTGCAAGATCATAACCAACAAATAAATGTATGGTAGACAAACAGACCAATGCATAACCCTCAAAAGCTACACCTATGCCATTACTCATCTTACAAAGAGCTACCCACTTTCCTTGAAAAAAAAGAACAGCACAAACACAAATGTCATGGACAAAATACACAATATTCATTTTCTCAATCGTGAAGTATGCTAGATGCACTTCGCAAATCTGTAGATGTAAACCCCCAACATAGGAGATGACTACACTGATTTCTGACAAAACCCATGATGTTCACGGGATTTTAGCCCCTACTCAATATTGCTTCTTCGATCAATTTTTTTTTTTTTTTTTTTTTTTGAAAAAAACCTAATCTGCTTACCTTGATACTCCTATACTTGCTTCCCTTCAAAGAGAGAGAACTATGGAGAAGAATGGGTTGTGAAAACATATGCGCGTGTATGTTTCTGAAACAATTGTAAGACTTATGTAATATTTTTCAATTCGGTTTAAAAATAGATAGTTTTTATTAATAGTAATAAATGTTCAATATGGTAAATAATTTATAAAAAAAAAATTGTAAAAATATAAAGTTATGTCATCTCCATGTTACCCAAACAAAACATCAATTGAATTTTTTATTTTTTATTTTGGAATATTATGATTTCAAATTATATATGCCAACAACACTTATTCTTTCGTTTACTTTTCTAATTAATAAAACATATTTGATAAAACATATATATATATATATATGCATAGTTGACAAAAAAAAATTATATATATATGCATAATTTATTTTATTATATAAATTTTGATTCGTATACTTTGTAATTAACATAATCGCGACACATGTTAGTTACTCGATCATATTTTGACACGTATAAAATAATTTTCAATTAGATTTTGACACGTAAAAATTTATCCAATTAAATTTTAACATGTGTCAAAAGAATTTTTTCTAACATCTATCTTTATTTATATAGAATCCAAATTTACATAAAATAAAAAAACAACCAATTACATAATTAAGATGCTGAGAGACAAAAGAAATAAATTTTGACGATGCTTTTCTCCGAAAATTCTCACTCGCTAATAAACTATCAACTATGTTATTTTTCTTCCTCATATTCGTCTTCGATCTGATGCAATCTTCATCTTTGGCTATCACCAATACGGTGAAACTTCAACCAATTTTCTTTGTTGTTCTACATTAGCCAAGTCCCGATTTAGATCTATAAATGTTTCTCGATTAAGAATCCAATATACTGATTCTTTCGAAGAAGTAAAATTTTGGACTGCCAATTTTCAAAGATTCTACAAATATCGCCATACAACAAAGAGGGTACATCTACGACTCTGAAACGTCGTCGTCTCCTCCATAGTGGTTGTTTTCATAGTATTATCGTTATAATTTGATATAAAAACCATAAAAATACCAAAAAATTACCAGAATTTGTATCCCGTAGAAGAAAATCACAGGTGAAAACCGAATTAAAACCACTGGAAACTACCCCACAAGAACCGTTGATGATTACGAGGAAAGGCCATCTCTCGTCAAGCGAAGAAAACCGTTCGTCGTTGTGGATCACAACCGACACAACGGAAATAACCATCGGTAGAGGGCATCGGAGAATCGCTCCACTCCAGCGTTAATTGCATCCATCCTCAAAGAGATGAGGAAACAGAGGAGATGGTTTAAAAACCATAATTGAATCGTCTTTTCCGTCGTATCATAGAGAAGCGAGAAAAGAAGTTTTTATTGAATTTATATATGTGTCAAAAGAATCTTATCTATGTTTAAAAAAATATAATACCATTATTTTTTGAATTAAATTACAAAAAAATTAAAATCTTGTTTTCATTAATTTTTACAAAAATATATAATTCAAATAATAAAAAGTAAACATAATTCAAATAGTAATAGTAAAAACCTAATATTAAAAAATGTGACAAAATTTAATTAAAAACTAAATAATAGAAAAAAACTAAGAGAATCGAAATAAATAAATAATTTGTCAAATTTCTCTATCGGTGGTTTCGCATCGGCTTTTTCAGTCTTATTTTATTTACTTTTACGAGTGATTTTGTTTTGTTTTTTACTTTTTATTTTTAAAATAGTTTTATCTATTTAAAAAAAACTAATACCATTATATTTTTGAATTAAATTACAAAATAAATTAATTTTTTTTATAAAATAAAATTTCTAATAATTTAGATCCCAAAGAAGATAATATAATAAAAAGAAAAAATAGATATATGAGTAACTAAATAATAAAAATAAGCCTAATTCAAATAAGAATAGAAAAACAATATTTAAAAACATGTGAAACAATTTAATTAGAAACCAAATAATAGAAAAAATAGGAGAATCAAAATAAATAAATAATAATTATTAGGCTTTTTTATCGGTGGTTTTGCAACATCATTCTCAATCTTATTTTATTTATTTTCACTGGTGATCTGATATTGTTTTTCAATTTTTCGTTTTTGATTTTTTTCATGGATTATGAAATACTAATTTACAAACCCGGGTATACGCGGGTCCTAATATAGTATATATATATATATATATATATATATATATATTTTATGTTTATTAATATAAATATAACATATAATAATAAATCAATCACCAACATAAACTATGTATGGAGCATGACGACGACAACAAAAAAAAAAAACTATGTATGGAGTCTGACTCCTGCAACCATGAAATATAATAAGGCCTTCCAACAAAAAGAAATCTTAGGATCAGTGATGGTTTTGTATATTACTAAAGTTTTAACTTCTTCTTTATTTCTTCCTCTTTGGGTCTTTTTTTCTTTTGGTAAACTCTCTTTGGGTCTTGTAATTCAGAAAGTGTAACTTCACAACTCTTTTTAGTAGGAAACCTTAAATTTTTGGGGAGATTATTCTTTGTTAACCATTGATTTTAGTGCTTACGAAAAAGTTAATGCAAACTCGGAAATTAATCTTTGGCTTTTCTCATTGAAATGAAAAAGTGGTTGAATATGATGTTATACTGGTAACTATTTTTTATTTCCAAAGGTTAAAAACTAAATAAAGTTGAGATTCAGTAGAATGCACAACATTTTCCATCTAATCATCCATAAATCAAGATAAATTTTGAGAAATGCGACTTTTCAAAAATGTCACATTTTCAAAATCTTTTCAAAAATGCCACAAATATTATATCATTTATGTTTGGGTTAACTATGTTATGTTAGGGTTTAGTTTTGAGGGTTTAGAAGTTTGTTAGGGTCAAAATTCATTTTAAAAGTTTAAAATTTTAGAATTTAAGTGTTAAAAAATCATTAATTTGTGGCATTTTTGAAAATGAACAACTCATTGTGACAGTTTTGCAAAATAATATTTCAAAAGTGGCATTTTTAAAATTCTCACATAAATCAATACAACCAAAGTATTATATGTATATACCTATATCTTGACATCTAGAAGTGTTATTTGATCATGAATTTTAATAGTTACTAAATCCAACCATAATCCGATAATATTCAATCGTTATTTTGAATTATGTATTAAAACATGATATTATTACATCTAATATTTGTAAAATCATATGCTTATTTGAAAGAAAAAAAATATGTTTCATGTATCTAACAATTTGTCTATCTACTTTTCTTCTTTTGATTCATAACTCAAAACACAACAGCGAACACACAAATCAACAAAAAGAAAAAATTAAACAAACTGCGATGCTGACGTGTAATAAAGGGCAGCTGGCGTGGATTTTATTGTTAAAAACGTTTCTCTTCAGCTACAAATCCAAGAATCAAGAATCAAAGTTTCATCTCTCTCAGAAGTTACTCGTCGTCTTCACTATCTTTCTTCTTCGTCTTTGCTCCAAGAATCAAGAATCAAAGTCTTAATCTCTCTCAGAAGTTGACTCGTGTTTCTACTTTCTCTGTTCTCTGATGTAAGTTCTCTGTTCCTTACCCTGTTTTTTTGTTCTTTTTGATTCTTTCATCGGAGTTTCGAGAGGAATCTCTCCATTGCTCGATATATAGATTTATGATCTGTACAAAACCCAGGGTTTAGAAATCGTTCACTATGTCTTCATTCACACAGAAATGAAAAATGATATTGTTTCTTCTTCATCGTCATCTTCAACATTGGATTTCTCTTTCTTGGCAAAGTTGATATTCGAAGATGAGATCGGGAAAAGAATCTGAAGGTAGCAAAAATGGCGGATCTAAAGAAATCGGAGTGCAGCAAGATAACACAGAAGAGGTGTATACTTTACTCTGTTTCTACTTGCTTCGTTCTCTCTGTTTCTACTTGCTCTGTTCTCTCTGTTTCTACTTGCTCTGCTTTGTTTTTTTTCCTGATCTGGATGAGATTTAGGGTTTAGGTTCTCGAGTTATCAGAAACTCCTCTCTTATTTGTTTCTTCTTCGTCTTCCTCTTCACCTTGGGATCTCTTTCTTATCTCTCTCAGACTTGTGTAACTTTAAACTCTGTTTTATCAGATATTGGTCTTTTATTTTCGGAATGCATAGTTTTTTATTTTCTTACTTTAAGAAAACAGTATATATCTTTATGATTGATTCCCAATATTTTCCAGGTTCCTCTAAACTTGACTCTAACCAAGACTCCGGAATTGATGGACTTGATTGCATCCATCCTCGATCAAGAAAAACTGCATCATGTCACAGAGAACACAAGGACCTTAATTCCTCCTGAAAAACCAAACCAAGAGGTGTCTACTTTACAACCTTGTGTATTCAGTGGAGAAAAGATTCACGAGCAGACACCAATCGGGGTTGCGATGGCTCTAGCTTGTACACCATTGGGTGGCTCAACACCATACATAGTGACAACCATTGTAGAAGAAGAACAAGGCAAAGGTAGCTGTCGGATAATGGGTCAGCTTGGAAATGTGATGAAACAAAGCGCAGAGATCGCTTACAGGGTCGCCGGAAGAATAATGCTCGAGAAAGAACCCGAGAATCCCTTCTTTAGGAATTCCAAGCTTCATTTACGTGTTAATGGAGGAGATGGTTCAAGCGCAGGCTGCACAATGATCACTTCGCTCCTCTCACTTGCCATGAAGAAACCTGTGAGGAAGAATCTTGCAATGACCGGAGTAGTCACCCTAACTGGTACAATTCTTCCAATTGCCGGCGTAAGAAACACACACACTACAATTACTCTGTTTTAGCTTTTTAAACTTCATAATAATTCACAAAATCTCTCACAGGTTAGAGAGAAGACTATAGCTGCCAGAAGGAGTCAAGTGAAGATGATAATATTTCCAGAGGGCAACCATAAAGAATTTGACGAGCTCGAACAAAACGTGAAAGAAGGGCTCGATGCTCACTTCGTCGATGATTATAACCAGATTTTCGAGCTAGCCTTTGGCTATGACCACTAGAAGAAGTCTGAGAACTTCTCTCCCTTGGGATCTTCCTCTGTTGTTTTCATGATATATCACTGATACTTAAAATTCTTTAGGCTGATCTTCGTCTAACTCATATACATATACATATTTTGTTTTTGCTTACCACAAGATGAAATGTAACCGGAGCCAGGGATTCTGTAATATTTTCTACTAATTAGGGTAAAATTGGAGTTCTTTGAGTCTAGAAATCAAAACCCTAATCATGAAACATTTTTGCTGTTATATTATAATCAATTGTACTTGAACAATAATGGTTCAATGCCTCATGATTTGTAAATATAATTAGGATCAGTGATGTTTTGTGTAGCACTAAATCAGAAAGTGTTACTTAATTCTGTTTAGACAAACCCAAATTTTTGGGAGACTATTATTCTTTGTCGACCATTGATTTACTGCTTACAAAAAAATGTCTATCTACTTTGCTTCTTTTGATTCATACAGCTCAACAAAAACAAAATCAAACAATCTTCGATGCACGGGAAAAATTATCAAGAGAAACTCCATCGATTAAAGCATTGTTGTAATCAAGCTGCATTCCAAATAGGAAGAGCATATGCTCTTGGGATCAAAAACTGCAAAACACATGTGACCAATGAGGATCTTATCTTTCATCATCATGTTATAAATGGATATGCCATTGATAGAATTGAGTGCAAGAGTAAAAGAACACAATGCACTAACAATTATCAAGCTTGAAGACGAGACTAGAAGTCTCAGATTAGGAACATACAGTCTAAATCTAACATTCTTCTGATTTCTGATAACTTCCCTGTTTAACACCTATTCTCAAGCACAGATTGTACCTAGGTTCTAATGTAATCTTACTCAAATGATTTAAGTGCATTATTATCAAACAGAATGACCAACTCATTGATTAGAGTGTCAATACAATTATGAGGAGTCACGGACCATAACAAGAGTCAGAAGAGTTTAAGCTCAAATCCACAGACTTCTGCAACCTAATAATCAAGAGAAAACTGCTAGATTGTGTCCAAAGCATGACCAAAATTATGTCAGAACGTTTAAGAATCAATTGATTTTTCAAGCTAAACTTTTAGACAGAGTGATCCAAATTAGAAAGGTGATCCTAAGATAATATCTAGGAGTTTGCAAATAGTCTCAATCTCTAAAAATGAGGCCACACAAGCACATAGTGCGGAAACATAAATCATCTTATCTATGCTCATGATGCAGTAAATTACGTGTCAAACAATAGCGGATGGCATAAGCATGGAAATGTGCAGAATTTGATGGCCTTGTGACCTTAAAAAGGTAATATAAGGAAGAAAGATTAACACAATTTGATCTTAAGATATCCAAAAGATGTCAATCAATGTATAAGAGAAAAAGGATCAAGCTTGAAGACAGCGAACCTCTTTCTCGAGCTCTGGAAGGGCTTTCTCCAATTTACTGATCTAATCTAACGCTTTCACAGCTCTTCTCCATTCCTCCTATAGGTGTAAAGAGAATTAAGATGAGAAACAAAGTAAAACCCAAAACCTAAGGAAAAGTTTTCTATCTCTTTCATCATGGGAGAAGAATCCACCATGGTTTCCAAATTGTTACTAAGAAGAGTGTTGGAACTTGTTCACATTGTAAATCAATTCCATCAAAGCAAAGGATTAACCATCATCATCAACTACTAAGTCTAGATGTTTGGAGACAATTCCATCACCCATCAAAGTTAAATCCCAAAATTAATTTCATCAATTTTCCCAGAAGACCCAATGATGGAGAAAAACCCAGATTGAAGAATTCAAGTTAAAATCCAAAAATTGGAAAAACCCAAAATTAGAATTCGAGGTAAGCCCTTTGTACCGATCCGTTGAATCTTCCGAAATGTCACCGATAAACTCTTCGATCTGCCACCGTAGTACGGAGGAGGGTGGTTGTTCTCCGGCGAGATGTCGACGATAACTTTGTCGAAGGCTCGAAGCTAAGGCTTTGTTTGTTATCGAATTGTAATTTTCGACTATTTAATTTCACTTGAGTAAAAAAAAAATTAAAAATTTCAAAATACTGACGTGGTAAAGGAGCTGACGTGTCTCTTCCTTTTTCAGCTGTTAAATACGATACAAACCCAACAACTTAGGCGCTTCGTCACTCTCTTTCTTCTTCATCTTAAGAAATACGAAGCTCCAAGAATCAAGAATCTTTATCCGATGTTTTTTTTTTTTTTTTTGCTAAAGTCTTTATCTTTAGCCGATGTTACTTTGTTCTCTGATGTAAGTTCTCGTTCTCTGTTCTTTACTCTGTTTCATTCTCTCTTTTTTTCTTTCATCGGAGTTTCAACGTCGGAGGACGCTACTTCATCTTCTTCGTCACTCTATTTCTTCTTCGTCTTACGCAGCTTCACGAATCAAAAATAAAAGTCGTCATCTCTCTCAGAAGTTGACTTGCTTTGTTCTTTGATGTAAGTTATAGGTCTCTCTCTTCTTTACTCTGTTTTTGTTCGTTTTGATTTCTTTCATATACATTGGGTTTCGTTCTGATAAGGAGAACAATTAGGATTTATAAATCGTTAGATCATCATTCAATTAGGGTTTCGTCTTACGCAGCTTCACGAATCAAGAATCAAAGTCGTCATCTCTCTCTCACTTGCTCTGTTCATTGATGTAAGATCTCGTTCTCTCTTATTTACTCTGTTTCTTTCATTCTCTGTTTCTGTTCGTTTAGATTTCTTTCATATAAATTGAGTTTCGTTCTGATAAGGAGAACAATTAGGGTTTATAAATCGTTAGATCTTCATTCACATAGAAAATTAAAAAAAGGATTTTTGTTTTTTCTTCATCTTCAACATTGGATTTCTTTCAACAGTATTACGAAAATGAGTTCTGAAGATCAAAATCTGAATCTCACGGTAGCTCAGCCTCAAACCACCGCTGCCTCCGCTGATTCTACGGCCGTCGCTACAAGCTCGCAGGTTTGTATCCTCTGTTCTCTCTTCTTTTTTCATTTTTTCAGATAATTTGTTGACAAAAACATAAACTGTTTCTTCTTCTTCGTCTTACTTTGTTAAATACTATTTGACTTTGGCACTTGTTCGTCTTACTTTGCTCAGCCTCTCGGTACTAATTCTCTAGTGGCTCAGCCTCAGTCCACCACTGTCACATCTCCGCCTCTAGGCTCAGTCCTCTCCCTTGGTCAGCCCGGCTCTCCGCCTCTAGGCTCAGACCTCTCCCTCGGTCAGCCCGGCTCTCCGCCTCCAGTGGCTCTGCCTCAAACCACCGCTGTCTCTTCGAGTCTAGGCTCTTTTCCCTTCCTGGCTCTACCTAAAACCACCGCTGCCTCTTCGAGTTTAGGCTCTTTTCCCTTCCTGGCTAAAACCACCGCTGCCTCTTCGAGTCTAGGCTCTTTTCCCTCCCTGGCTCTGTCTCAAACCACCGCCGCCTCCGCAGCTTCTCCGGCCATCGCTACAAGGTCGCAGGTTTGTATCCTCTGTTCTTTCTTCCTTTTTCATTCTTTCAGATAGTTTTAAGTTTGGTCGAAAAACTAGTGATTAGGTATTTTGAGCTACTAGAAATGGTTCCGTGGATCTAAATTTATGTTCGTTGACAAAAACATAAATTGTTTCTCCTTCGTCTTACTTTGTTAAATACTATTTGACTTTGGTACTTCTTCGTCTTACTTTGTTAATATAGAAGGCACCAAAAGCGTTGAATTTCCCATTCACCAAGATAACAATTGGTGATTGGACCCAAGCTACGGCCAGCTCCGGGGATCTTATGGCTAAATGCTATTTTGGAAAGAGGCAACTTGTCTGGGAGTTACTCGTTGAGGTACAAAGAGAAAGTAAAAACACGAAATTAAAGAAAAAGATGGAGATCCAATGGGCATCTATTTTATCTCTTAAGGCATCTCAAGGAATACTTGAAGTCGAGGTAATATATATGTATATAATAAGATTAGTTCTTACACATTCTTCAATCTTGAATCTCATGATTTGTGTTGTGTTCTTTGCAGTTGCGTGAACCACCAAAGTTCTTCATACAGACTGATGATCCCATGTCAAGCTATAATTGGGAACCGATCGAATATTTCACCCAAAATCATCCTTCTTCCATTTACAGGTGTATTTTGCTTCTTCCTGATTTTCCCAATCATCCTTGTTTCTTCATCTTTGATTCTGTGTTTGCTTTAGTTTCTATTTAAAATGATTCAAACTTTCACATTTTATGTATACAGGAGGCATAAACTTCATTTTGATCCTCAAGTTCTTGAGAAGAACTACGACGTGATTGTAACCGGTGATAGCTTCTGGTCCACACTTGCCCCTTACCCATCTCTACAAGAATCTACTTTCTACGGTAATACATAACTATCCTGAGAATGTTTACTTTTTGTGCTAAAAGAAAACTTGTAAAAAGATAATTTGGGTTTGAGGACAATCAATAGGTGTGGCTACAATGAATGCTTTAGGACGAGAATTCCAAGCCCTGATAATAGATTGCAAGGAAGTGTTTGATTTGATGATGAAGAAAACTATTAACTTTGGAGCTACTAATTGGGTTTGTGAAGCTAGATTTTGGATGTATAAGTTTGATGAATGCCAATTCAAATGGGTTGCTAGAGATTTCAACAAACCTGCAGATATATTAAGAATTAATGATATATATAATGAAAACAACAAGAGAAGATCAATTTCTTCTAATGGTGGTCATAGCCAAAGGCTAGCTTGAAAATCTGCTCATACTCATCGACGAAATGAACATCGAGCCCTTCTTTCACGTTTTCTTCGAGCTCGTCAAATTCTCTACGGTTAGCTTCCGGGAATATTATTGTCTTGACTTGACTCCGTCTTGCACCTATTGTCTTCTCCTTCACCTGATAAAGAGAGATTTTGTGTGTTACACTCAACTTGATTGGCAACCAGAGTAATAATTCTAGTGTGTGTGACACTTACGCCGCCAACTAGAAGAATCCTACCGGTTTCAGTTATTATTCCGGTCATTGCAAGATCCCTCCTCACAGGCTTTTTCATGGCAAGTGATAGCAAGGAAGTGGTGATGGTGCAGCCTGCGCTTGGACCTTTAACACTAGGAAAGTGTATAGAAAGGTTGGAATTCTCAAAGAAGGTGTTGTCGAATTGTTTCTGGAGCAGGATTTGTTTGGCGAATATGTAAGCGGTACGAGCGCTTAGGTAAGTATCCATTCCAACCTCGCGGCCCAGTACATGTAGGCAGCCTATGTTTTCACCTTCCTCGATAAGCTTTGTCTTCACGTACCATGCTAAGCCATCTATGGGGTCAATAGCTAGACCAATAGCAACACCGACTGGTGTCTGCTCATTCATAACTGGTTCGCCAATGTTTGATAAAACCTTTTCATCTTCTGCTCTGACCTCAGTTTGATCCTCTTGATCATGAGTCAAATGAATCTTTGAATGCTCCGGGTCATTAGGGTTCTCTGCGTCAGTTTTGGCCAAAGCTTTTGCATCATAAGCAACAGCAACGGGTGCTCCTTTTCCTGTTACTTGACGAACAATCTGTCATAAAGGTCAATGATGTTAGATTCTTGGGACACAAGTAAAGAGCATCAAGGAGAAGTACATCAATCACACCAACCTTGAAAGGGTACAAAAAAATCAATAACTTACCAGAAGGTAACCGCTTAACTGTTGATTAAATTCTAATTTCGTGTAAACTATACGAGGAATTCAAAACCGAAAAAAATCCCTATTGATATCTCTATGATCATCAAAACACAAGTAAAAAGTAGACTAACCGTTAAGGGAGATTGGAAACTTGGATCAGACTCTCTCTCGGCCTCCATTGTCGACCGTATCTCAGTTTCAACACGGTGAGCTCTTCTCTTAAAACCCTTTTTCCCTTTAAATAAATCAAAGTCTTCTTTAAACTATGGTTGTTTGTTTCATTAAGATAACTTAAACGAATTAATTAATAATATGTAAAGCCAAAAAAAATCTGAACAATGATAATTCGTCCTTATCCTGCTCTTCTTTTTTACTGCTCCAATCTTTATCCCACTCTAACTTGCAAAATAAATCAAATTAATAAATTCAATTATGAAAATAGAGTTGGCCAACTAAATAGGGGAAAGATTTTGATATACGGACCACTCCATCATCTAAGATTGCAAAGAGTCTGTGATCACTTGTTGCGCAAATGAACAATGTGATGGTAGATTACAAAGTTTCAAACTTTGGATCAAAACGTTGAGAACATTAAAACACAAGTGATCAAATGAAATCATCACGATTGTTTCGAAGAGCCAGAGCCCCCAAAGCCCATCATCTCTGCAACCTCATGATCCATATTAGGCTCCTCTTGGCATTCTCATTTAACACATTCAACACAATCCGAAATCTTCCTCCTCTCTGTTTTACTTTTGTCTGAGAGTACAGCACAATTCGTGGTTCATTAGGCTTTTCATAGAGTGTTGATGATCAGACGATTATTGCAGTTGTATCATGAGACTCTAACTGCCATAGAACCGTCACACTACGTGGCAATTTTTGAGTTAAGGAAAAAGATCATCAAGTTCTCGACTCTGGTTTCCGGTTTTAATTTCCGTTCATCCATTACACTTTTGGTATTGTTGTATTTTTATTATATGTTCTTCATATTTATCTTTACAAATATTCAGATTATGCCTCTTATATAAATTCGGGTTCTACAATCTTGTATCAGATTACACAATGGCCACAGTATATAGATTTAGGAACCGTCTTATTCACTAATAATGAGAATTACAAGTATTTATAGCAGTACAATACAAGATATTAGGGATTAGGTAATTACATTTAACTCCCTAGTGATCTATCCTTTACACGCCCCCTCAAGATGGAGGAACTCTAGTAACTCCAATCTTGTTGCATAGTTCCCCAAAGCGTATGCGAGCTAGTGGCTTGGTAAGTGTGTTGGCTAGTTGGTCTTTGGTGGAAATGTGTGAAATGCGAAGAATGCCCGCTTGAATGTGGTCTCTGACGAAGTGATAATCTAGCGCTATATGCTTCATATGTGAGTGAAAAACCGGATTAGCACATAGGTACATTGGTCCAACGTTGTCTCAGTATATAACCGGCTTTGTTGGGATTGTGATGCATAGTTCCGTGAGGAGTGAACACAACCACCTGATGTGTTGTATGTTAAAGCAATTCGACTGGCTGATCAAACTGAAATCCTCGTTGTTGTTGAGATAATATATACTACATGCAATATGTTTACAACGTTCTGCTTTTGAGTCTAATGATGATCTTTCTGTGTAGTTGAGTAAACATCCAAAATTTTACATGAAAGTCAATCCACAGCCACGAAAACCAACTAATAATTGGGACAAGACTTATCAAGATTTTACCCAAAATTAGGCTATGATAGGAATTGCTCGTGTGCAAATGGGAGAAGGAAAAAGAGGTTACTTAGGGCACAATCAAACGTCAATGTCAACAGTGACCGTCTTCAGCCTCAAGGTACTTTATCTTTGAACCTTACTCATATCATTTTAGCCTCTTGCCTCTCATAGCCGAGTTTCATCATCTTGCCAAGAATAGCTAAAGCATGAGAAAGTTGAGAGGAGCGGCAAAAGCAATTGATCAAAATATTGTAAGTATAGAAATTATGTTGGATTCCCATCATCTCCATCTTCTCGCCCAGAGAGATGACAACCTCATACTTCTTCATCTTTGCAATGACACTCAACAATTTACTGAAATCCAATAGCATCATCTAACTTAATGTCATGTAGAAACTCATCTCTAATCTTCTCACTGTAACCATAACAGAAAAAACTCGTGCCCAGCAACGAAAACCGCAAATGGAAAACGAGGAAGAAGCAAAGGTTACCTTTCACTAGATGACTCCAAAGAGAAAATCTCTGGGCCACAATCGCAAATCTCATCTTCTCAATCTCTCCACCTCTTGCTCTGAAAAATTTAATAAACCCTAAATTGACATGAACAAATGTCTGACTGTGTGTGTTCCTCAACCACTGAGAGAGATTCACGAGCAGATTCAAGATTACCTTTCTGATACTGAAGAAATCTCTTCGCTGAAGATAAAATCGCAATAGATTTCTTCATTATTAGAATGATGAGAGTTTAAGATTGGAAGAAGTTATATTTACTTTCATAACAATGAATGTAGGGATTACATTGTTTATATAGAGAAGAGATTACAAAAGAATACATAAACTAAGATAGATTGGTGGAGTACATTTATGGAGTGATTGGTGGAGTGATTTGTGGAGTAATTTGTGGATGATCTTGACTTTAATATTAACACCTTCTATATTCATAACCTTCAATTTTGCTTCAGATGATGACTGAGGTTTCTGCTCAAATCTGTTCATCGTTTTGTAAAACCCTAATTATAGAGCTAGAATGAGAGGTAACAATGGTGAGAGAGAGATACGAAAACCATCTCAATTTCGATGTTCCTAGTAATAGTATAAGTTGTACTTATCCTTAATAGTATAAGTAGTACTACTCTTTATATTGTTGTACTATCATTATATTGTCGTACTTATATTTACTTAGTTGTATTGTGTATATAATACACCTAATCAACACTAATAGAAAATACAATTCAAAATATCTTTATGGTATCAAGCAATATCAATCCTAAACATCGCTCTTTCTCTTTTTTTTTGTTTTCCTCAATTTTCCAAATCATCTGCATGCTTGTTGTGCAACTAACCTACACCACTTCCAATCTTTTTCTTTTTCTTCCACTTTTCGGCAAAAAGAAAGAAAAGAAAAGAACAACAATTTTTTTTTTTTCACAGAACTTGCCATCTCTATCATTCTATTTAAACCAAATACCCAGAGACTTTACGATCATTTCTGCAACAAAGAGATGCTCTAAATAAAATCTTTAATTTTACGATCATTTCTGGAAAAAAAATTTTCTCTTCAATTTCTTTCGATAATCACTCTTCTTCTCTCAATCTTTGTCTCTCTCATTCAAATCAAAATGTCTATCGACTCATCCGCTACAACAGCTGAAACAGATCCTGTCTTCAACGTGTCGGATCCAAAGAGCACCTTAATCTCTTTGAACATGTCCAACGTTAACAAGCTCACTGCCACAAACTTTCTCACGTGGCGCCTACAGATCCAATCTCTTCTTGACGCACATGATTTTCACACCTTCATCGCCGATGAAGATCTCTCTCCCACAGCAACCATCACGGACGCATCGGGTGTAGTTTCACCAAACCCGAATATGGCTGCCTGGAAACGCCAAGATAAATTGCTAACAGTTTACTAGGCTCGCTTTCTATTGCTATCCAACCGATCATTGCACGCGCAACAACTACAAAAGAAATTTGGCAAATTCTCGGTCGCACTTATGGGAAACCATCACGTGGCCATATCAAGCAACTTCGTCAACACCTGAAGAATAGCAACAAAGGAAGCAAATCAGTGAATGATTATATGAGAGGAATCATTGGGAAAACAGATCAATTGGCTCTCCTTGGGTCACCGCTTGAAAATGAAGACATTCTGGACATCATTACTGATGGCCTTGATGATGACTATCGTGCCATTGTTGAAATGGTCAATAGACGAGATACACCAATTACTCTTGATGAACTCCATGAAAAACTCATCAACCGAGAGAATTCACTTGCCATCTCCAGCAATGAAGTGTCAATTCCGGTTACTGCTAATGCCACACAGTTTCGCCCAACTCACTCATCATCTTTTGGTCGGGGTGCTGGTAATCAACGAGGTGGTTATGGCGGACGTGGAAGATATGGACACGGCTATCAAGGCAAATTCAAATTTGCGGTGAACATGGACATAGTGCTCCCCGTTGTCCTCGATACAGCTTAGCTGTACCATTTACTCCTCGGTTTGGATCCGCTGCTCCATCTTCTCCTCAGTATCGTGGCAATTCCCAGCCATGGCAAACTCTTCATATGCCGCTACCACCACCACATAAGCAAAACCAGGCACATCACACAACAACCAGCTCCATCGACTCTTCTCCATGGCTTCTTGACAGTGGTGCCTCTCACCACATCGCAACGGACCTCAGAAACATGTCCTTACACACGCCATACAATGGAGATGAAGATGTCGTGATCGGTAACGGCACAGGTTTACCAATTACCCGTACGGGTTCCACAAACTCTCCTCCAATACTCGTGATTTACTTCTTGACAATATACTATGTGTTCCGTCGATGAAGAAGAACCTTATATCTGTCAACAAGTTATGCAAGACTAATAATGTTATGGTCCAACTTTGTCCATATGATTTTCAGATGAAGGATCTCAACTCGGGGGCAACGGTTCTCAACGGCAAAGCCAATGAAGGGGTGTATGAGTGGCCGATGACAGACGTTTCATATCCAATTTCAGCCTTTTCATGTTCTAAAAACTCTTTGTCGGATTGACACTCTAGATTGGGCCATCCGAATCCTCAAACTCTTCGTCATATTATTTTTAAATTTCGTTTACAAGTCTCTGATTTTTCATCAACTCTCATTTGCAACTTTTGTTCTACTAATAAAAGTCACAAGCTGCCTTTTTCTCATTCTTCTTCTCTTCTGTCTTCCGCTCCACTTGAGATCAGATCTTGTTTTCTGATGTTTGGACCTCCCCGGTCATTTCAAATACTATGTTATTTTCGTGGACCACTTTACAAGATATACATGGTTTTATCCATTAAAACAAAAATCTCAAGTGGCGTAGGTGTTCATTGCATTTAAACAATTAGTGGAAAATCGCTTCAAGACTAAGATCGTAACACTTTACACTGACAATGGTGGGGAGTTCATAGCATTACGATATTTCCTTGCCAACCTTGGGATTACACACCTCACTACTCCGCCTCACACTCCTGAATACAATGGGATGGCAGAACGACGACATCGTCATATTGTCGAAACCGGATTATCTTTACTCTCCCACGCAGGCATTCTGAACACCTACTGGTCCTACTCTTTCACCACATCAGTGTACTTAATTAACAGGATGACAACACCAAATCTAAGTCGATCATCACCATTCCAGCTCCTCTTTGGCACCGAACCAAATTATGCAAAGCTGAAGACATTTGGTTGCTTATGCTATCCTTGGATTCGACCGTATGGCAAAAATAAATTCAACCCAAATTCCACACTTTGTATCTTCTTAGGACACTCTCTTTCTCAAAGCGCTTTCATGTGCCTTGATGTTCATAAGTCTCGTGTATATGTCTCACGTCATGTTCAATTCTACGAATCGGTATTCCCCTTCTCCACTCTTACTTCGAAATATCCTCTTCATCTTTATCTTGTGAATCTTTTCCTTTAGATTCACATATTGTTTCTCGTGCCATTGTCTATCATCGGCCTCACGACACAACCGTTGCACCAAGTTTTGATTCTTCGCCTGCTTCTTCTAGACATTCCACAACGCCAATGGTAGACCAGGACACCAGTTTGTCCCCTTCTCTGATCAATGTCCCACCAGTCTCTGACTCTGCAGTCGATGAGTCTCAATCAGAGGACTCTCAGCCTCCAGCTGCTACCTCTGAGACCTCGCAGCCACAATCTGATGCTCAACCAGCCCCTGTTCAGAACACACACACAATGACGACATGGGCAAAGAACAACATTGTCAAAACAAATCCTAAATTTGGTTTAACGGCAACACTAAAGGAAATCGAACCACCCAACCATACTCAAGCTCTCAAAGACGACAAATGGCGTAAATCTATGAGCTCAAATTTTGATGCGCATAGTATGCAACGCACTTGGGATCTTGTGGATCGGTCTCATGCAAAGAATATTGTTGGCTGCAAGTGGGTTTATCGTATTAAACGCTTACTTAGTGGCTTTGTTGACAGGTACAAATAACGGTTGGTGGCAAAGGGGTTTCATCAACAAACCGGCATTGACTATCACAAAACCTTCAGTCCCGTGATCAAACACGCAACCATTCATCTAGTTTTGGGTGCGGCAATGGGCAAAAGCTGGTGTATACGTCAACTCGACGTTAACAATGCCTTTCTTCAAGAGCATCTTAAAGAAGAAGTGTACATGACACAGCCTCCCGGCTTCATTGACAATGACCAATCTGATCATGTCTGCCGTCTTCGAAAGGCTATTTATGGCCTCAAATAAGCTCCTCGAGCTTGGTACAATGAGTTGCGGAACTTTCTCCTGAGCGCTGGATTCGTTAACTCACTTGTTGATGTCTCTCTCTTCGTGCTCTGTATCGGTACCTCTCTCATCTACATTCTTATATACGTAGATGACATCGTGTGACTGGAACAATTTCGACTGAGGTGAATCGTGTCATTCAGCTGCTCGCCTCTCATTTTTCTCTTAAGGATCTTGGCAATCTGGCTTATTTCCTTGGAATATAGGCAACACGAACTGACAAGGATCTGCTACTTACGCAAACCAAATACATTACGGATCTATTGCACAATACTAATATGGCTCAGGCTAACCCGTTTCTACACCTATGTGTTCCACTAAGACATTGACGCTATCTTCCGGCACGGTAATCACAGATCCAACGTCCTATAGAGCAACAGTTGGCAGTCTACAATATCTTGGTTTGACTCGCCCAGACATTGCCTTTGCGGTGAATCGGCTGTCACAGTACATGCATTGCCCAACAATAGCCCATGAAGAGGCAATGAAACGTGTACTTCGGTACCTTGCGGGCACAGTGGATAAAGGAATTTTTTTTTCTGCTTCCACTACATTTAACCTCCACGCCTTCTCTGACGCTGACTGGGCTGGAGACAAAGATGATTATATGTCGACAGGAGTCTACATTGTGTACCTTGGTAAACAACCAATTTTTTGGTCTTCGAAGAAGCAGAAGGGTGTTGCTCGTTCATCTACCGAAGCCGAGTACAGAGCTGTCTCGGAGGTTGCATCAGAGGTCAAATGAATCATGTCTCTCATGTCTGATCTTCGCCTCAGTTCTAACACTGTCCCAACTCTTTATTGTGACAATGTTGGAACCACATATTTGTGTGCTAACCCGGTGTTTCACTCGCGCATGAAACATGTGGCTCTTGCATATCATTCCGTTTGCGAAATGGTCCAGAACAATGAGCTACGAGTCTCTCATGTAAGCTCCGCTGATCAGCTTGCTGACACTCTAACCAAGCCTCTACCTCGGACACGCTTCATTGAGCAAGCAAACAAGATTGGATTTTCTAACGGACATCCATCTTGAAGGGGTGTAATAGTATAAGTTGTATTTATCCTTAATAGTATAAGTAGTATTACTCTTTATATTGTTGTACTATCATTATATTGCCGTACTTATCTTTACTTAATTGTATTGCGTATATAATACACCTAATCAACACTAATAGAAAACACAATTCAGAATAT
This sequence comes from Pseudoturritis turrita, assembly GCA_900406555.1. Classification (NCBI taxonomy): domain Eukaryota; kingdom Viridiplantae; phylum Streptophyta; class Magnoliopsida; order Brassicales; family Brassicaceae; genus Pseudoturritis; species Pseudoturritis turrita. The sequence goes on from OVBL01000491.1 coordinate 192,057, forward strand.
ATTTATCTAGAGATACTCACGTGCGTGATTCCTGAAACCGGTTTAGTAACCCTTTTATTACCCTATAGACCGAATAAAGGGAAAAGGGATATAGATTTTGAGTTTTTTCAATGACCCGTCTCTTACCCGCATTATTATTGGACCCGTAGATACTTGTTTTAATATATTTATATATTTTATTATTATCTACTATATAATTAGATATAATGTAATCTAAAATCTTAGCTTAGAAATAATTAACATATAATATAACATTTAAAAAAGTTTAAAATCATATTTTATATTGCTTGTTTAAATATGATTTTTAGCTTTGAATATTTTAATTTTTGGTTGAATATTTTGAAAAATATTGTTATATAAGTATTTTTTTTTTTTTAAAGCATAGATATTGACTAAAATGTAACCATTTAAATTTAGATTCATGTAACAAATTGGGTTGGATGACCCATTTGTATTTGTTTCTTTAAAGGGTATCTATTCGTATGTAATTTTTATTAGGGGTGGGACGGATCCGGATATCCGGAAATTGAAGGGTATCCATGGAAAAAGTATCCGGATCTGGATCCGTGACTTCCAATATCCGAATTTCGGGTATCCGACAAAAAATTAAGATATCCGCGGATATCCGGATCCGGAAAAAATAATTAAATAATTAAATTAAAACACTAAAATTTTAAAATTTTTTTATAAATTTAAACTATAAATTAAATTTTTGAATATATATTTTTTTAAAATAAATATGATATATTAGAAAAATAACTAAAATCAATATATATGCATATATTTTATATAAAAATAACTTAATATATGTAAAACTATATGTTTTTAATATATTTAATGCGTCCGGATCTGGATATCCGGACTTTGAAATTTTACTATCCGGATCCGGATCTGTTTTTCAGAGATCCGAGATTTTACTATCCTGATCCGGATCCGGACGTCCCAGATATCCGTATTTCCGGAGCGGATAGGAATGGATAACGGATCAGATACCGAATCCCGGATAATAATTTCACCCCTAATCTTTACAAGTAAATGTTAATTTAAAATTAGTATTTCATTCCATATATCCAACTAAACCAAATTAAATAAATAAATTTTCTCTAGTGTTGATTTTTGTTTTTCACTGTTTTTTTCAGGGTTAGGTTCTCTTTTTATATTATGTGGTACTAGATTAGGACTCGCGTAATACGCGGTGTTTTAATTATAACTTATTTATAAATGATAAAAAGCAAAGTTAAACATCCGCTGTCGGTAATCGATTAAATTTAATAAAGATAAAATTTATAAAAATATAAATATTTAGATTTAGATTTTGTTTATGTAAACATTCTGTCAAATTTATTTCTATATGTCATTAGTATTAAACAAATAGTAAGAAAATTAACAAAATATATTAGTAAAAAAATTAAAAAGTATTATAAAAAGTATATGGAAATTATATCAAAAATAAAATTTTGAAACATGTCGTAATCTCATGAATATTAATTTTTTCATATGTCACACTAATACTTTTAGAATTTGAAATAATTTGTCTTATTTTCCTTTTTTTAGTCTTTTTGATTTACTATTTCCTTCTTTTTTTATAATATGTCTTATTTTCTTTTTTAGACTATTATTTCATTTGAGTTACACTATAATTAAAAATAATTTTTTTTATTTTTCTTTTTTAGTCTTTTTATTTACTATTTTCTTTTAATTTTTTAATAATATATCTTTTTTTAGACTATTATTTTTTTTTAGTTACACTACAATTTGATTTAAGAAATAAATAATGCAGAAAAAAAAAATTTATATTTTATATTAATATATTGACACGTGTGACAATTTCAATTAAAATTAACACATGTCACGATATGGTGAATTACAATTTTGCCTAGTCATACTCACGTTAAATGCATCTTGTTATATAAAGATGGTGGCACAATTGCAGTTTCGTACTTATCAAATCTGATCATTTGACCAACAGGCACCTTCAAGGTTCTTTCAAGATTGAGGTTTTTTATTAAAAAAAAAAAAAAGCTCTGATTTTTGCTAATTGATATAGAAAAGGAAAAAACAGTCTTTAATGAAATATCCATCGATACAAATAAATTCTGGTACTGGCTAGATTGGCTCAATCAGTAAAAGAGAAGGGAAGAAAAAAAACTAAAGAAATTTGAAAAAAGAAGCAAGTTTCTTATTGTCGTTATGAGGTTTGCCACACGTCACCAACCTTAATCCCTTTGGTTTCTTCCCGATAGCGACAGAAGCTTCTCTCGATGATGATGATGAAATCGGCTGCAAGTTTCTCCGACTAGAAACTCTGCATTTTTCGGCAATTCCTCTGCCGCCCAAGCCTTCTTATAACCTCAGGTGCGCCTCTCTCCTTACCATTTAAGCAAATTTGAGACTGTTCAATCCTAATCCCTTTGATAGTGAACTCCCTGAACACAATTAATCATCGATTGTCTCTGTGTTCTCTGATGTCATCCTCCGACACCATTACTCTGAAATTCTCAGGTACTTCTCAAACTCTGCTCGTCTCTTTCCTGTGACGGTCTTCTTCTGAGATTTGAGAACCATCGAAGAAACATAAAAAATTTCTTGTCTTTTCTTTCAGATTTCTCTATTAATTCACGGCATCCTCTTTCCCGTTCCGATAAGCCCAGGTAACCTTCTTGAACCGGAAGCACCTCCTTACTTCACTGTCTCTACTTGAATTTCAGAGACAGAACGAAACCTCTATTGGTTTCTACTGAAATTTTCGACTTAAATTTCCTTTCACAGCTCCACCCAGACCCAATGAATTCATCTCGACTCCATATTACTAGAGGTAGCTTGATTCTGTCAAGTTCTCACGATTCTCAGTTTGTCTCTCCAAAATCGTGATTTACCAGAAAAGTTATAATCATCTCTTTTCCATTTCCATTTCCATTCAAGAGTTCGTGTTTCCACGCCCCTTTGCAAATGCTTCTGAAGTGAGATTAGTCGTCTCTCATTCTTATCTTCAGGTAATCCCTTTTCGAACCTGAACCATACCTCTCTCTCCTTGTAACTCCTTAGTCGTTGAGACATCGTGAAATCCTTACTTGATTTCTCTTGTTTTTCTTTCAGCTGCTCCACCTAGAGCTGATATAATTTGTCTCGCCTCCGAATTCTCACAGGTAACTCTTATGATTCCTCCTACTTCTGGTTTTTATTTTCACAAAGAAAATAATCAATCACACAGCCTCCTCCATGACCACTGTTACCGTCATGAATCTGTTATAATGCTTGAATTAATCCACTGTCCCTTTGCAACTTGATTCTCTTTGATATCCTTTTGATTCTTCTCATGTGCACTTATCTTAGAATCAAATTTCCCTTGAATCACAATGCATTGGACCCTTGAATCATACTTGTTTCAACCCGAAATAATCCCTGATCCAACCTTTTGTTTAAGTAACACAACTTTGAGTTCCTTTTTGTACCGCTGTTATCTCCAACAGAACACGCCATCAAACTATACCAGTTAGACAGACTTTCGATACGAACCCTGTCCCAAGCTTCCCGTTTAATCATATATTTACTAACAGTCTTATACCTTACTGCCAGTTTTCCTTTTCAGCTTGTTTCACACCAACTGATCCAATGATGTTCTTAAGACTTCTTTCTTAACAGCTCTCTTTGATATCACCTCTAGAACCCCTGATATCACTCCTAGCTGAAACTCCATCCTCTTAAGAAAATTCCCTTCAAGTAATAACCTTGTTCCTTACTGTCCATGCAGCTTGTTAGGATCTGCATTCATCATCCTTACTTTGATGTCTTCAAATTCTAGAACAGACTGAGCTTCTTCTGTTTACCCTGCAATTGCTCTTCTTGAGAAACTTTTCTCCGCAACCTTTTTCTGATGCAGACATCCACAACTGAGTCTCACCAGCGTTATCTTCCAAATGCAAAACTCCACCTGCATTTGTGTCTTCTCTGCATTCTCCTTTTTCTAGAATCCTTCTTGAAGTGTATAATACCGAGTCAACACCTCTATAACCTGCATTTGTCTCACAGATTTCCTTTAAAAAAATCAACATAACCCCTGCAATACCCTCCTTCTTTGACTCTTTGTCGTGAGCCATAAGAACTAGAAACATGTTCCTTGTTACTTGATTTCTAAGATACTGATTTCCTTATCAGCTTCCTCCATTTGAGTTCATCATTCTTAGTCACATGCAGAACCAATCCCGAGAGTGCTACTTATAACTCTAACTTGAGCTAACACCTTACTTTATAATCTGATATTCATATAACTCGCAACTCTCTCTGTTTCAGCAATCTTGCTTCCATCTAACTTAAAATCTTTCTCTCCTTCTGACTTTGGAGAACACATATCTCTCCTCCGGCAAAGACACCGTGCACCCATCTTCTACCGCTGTTTAAACGCAAACAGGACACGCCGTCTAACCATCACCGTTAGAAAGACTTTAGATACAATTCTCTAGCACGGTCCATTGCAAGACAACATTGAGAATTTTTCCACACAGAACATGCAATCTCCTATGCCATTTTCCCTCTTCTTCATGCCATCAGAAGCTTCCTTGATGCTTGAAAATCATCTACAACAGATGATGCAATTTTAATCCAAAACTCGTTTGGATTCATCCACACTGCTTGATCACCAGACCTGAGCATCCCAAACTCCTTTTTGGACAATGTTAAAATCCACATACCTCTTTGTGATCCTCACCCCTGAGACATAACCCTCATCCAAGACCATACCTGAACTTTCCACAGTTCTCAATCTGCTTTGCTTCAAGCAGATTCCTTGTTTCAACTTCATACTCTCCTGCTATAACCTCTGGACTTGAATCCCAGACCTTAACGTGATGTTTAAACAGCTCCTTTTACACGTATTTCCCATTCCTAAGGCGTCCCTTAGAACCATGGATATACAAGTCCATGTAGCTGTTATGTCAACCCATGCTTAGACACCAAACTGAATAGACTTTCACCAACCAGAACAAACCAAGAGACAACCTGATTCACGGCAAAAAAACCTTAGCTTTCCATTGTTGAAACCAGTCTACATTTATGTGTTCTTCCAATATCTAGATTCCATAACCATAAGCAGCCTTGAGTATCCAATAAACTTCAGTAAAGAACATCACAATAACCTTGTGATTTCGCAGCGGAAAACAAACTTAAAGTCTTCATGATTTGAATCTTTGGGATGATGCTTCGTTTCTTCTCTGTGTTCTTCCTTTTTCTAACTGTTTTTATTTAACCTTTGCAACAGGTAGACAAAACAGGAGATATAAGCAAGAAGATGATCACCCTTGGAGACAATTGATTTGCACTCCACCTTGAAGAATAAACAGGTACTTCTATCTTTTCTTCCCCGCAAATCTGTTTAGACTTCGTGATCTCTCTTGCACCCGCAATCAAAACCTGGATTGCTCTGATACCACTTGTTAGGATTTTATATTTGGATCGTATGATTGCTTATTTCTTGTTAACTTGGCACATAGAATTTGATCACCGAGTTCCGATCTCTAACCGGTACGTCTCGGGTGGGAACCGTCCCCCACAACTTTCACTATCAATCAAAGGGTATACACCAACGCTTTAACCTGCGTTTTCTTTGTGTTTCAGGAACATAACCTAGTGAGGAACAACAACAAAGATATAAAGAAGAAGAGACTTAAAGGTGAAGACTCGAACTCTCACTTTCTCTCTTGATCTTCTTCTGTCTCCCTTTTCTCTGTTTGTTCTGTCTTTTTTCTTTGGTCGGTTACATTGTGTCTTTCCGGGTGCATTTCTAGGATTGAAGACTTCTTCCTTATATAGCCATAAACTATGTCGTGTGATTTTCTTTTCCTAGAACAAATTTGCCATTCTCTGTTTTTTCCTTTTCTTGTCATACAAACAAGAACCGACTTTTGCAACATGTTTTGTCTTTGGACTCATAAACATATTTGGCCCATTTGATAGCTTGGCAAATGAGGTCCATAAGAGAATCCACATGAAGAAGACTGAAGCCCAAATTCACACAGCCACGAAAACCAACTAAATGGGACAAGACTTCTCAAGATTTCACCCAAAATTAGGCTATGATAGGAATTGCTCGTGTGCAAATGGGAGAAGGAAACAGAGGTTACTTGGGGGCACAATCAAACGTCAATGTTAACAGTGACCGTCTTCAGCCTCAAGGTACTTTATCTTTGAACCTTACGCATATCATTTTAGCCTCTTGCCTCCGCCTAGGTAATCAATCTTGTGATTCCCGAAACTCCTCATGTTAAGTACTAAAAAAACTATAGAGACTCTAGACCAATATACAACGAAGCAATCCAAGTTTGAGCTAATAGCTAGCATCTATCTTTCCCTATTAAGAATCGGATTTGTCCATTTTTGTAACATGATGGTATATTTTCCTCTTGATTACAGGTAGAGACTAACGTAGGAGAGACAAGTCTAACCGTAACTTCTGTTGTGATGATAAAGAGTATATTCTCTAGAAAATCACAAAGATGTAGTTTTATATGTGCTGGTTTAGATCGATTATTTTCTTGGAAAAGATTTCCCTTTTAGCAAGACCCATAAAAATTCAGTTTTCTCTTAATTACAACATGTGTTCGAGCTTGTTCTTAACCCAAGAGAGATCCCAAATCACACCAAAACCCTAGTTAGGGCATACAGCTAGGGAGAGACACAAAGCATTGCAAAAAGCAAACCTCATCTACTACCCTTCTTGCTCTTTAAACGAGATTAGGCCCTAAATTTTTACTGTCCCCGAGACACCTACAAACTTCAGATCCTAAGATAAGATCGAAACCAAGTAATAGACTGACACATAGATCTAATATTTCTAAAGATCAATAGGCTCAGTGGGTAAATCATTGTTTCGAGTCATGTTGGACCAGTCAGAGTGATGCATTCTGGAAATATACTCACCTTAATATCCGTTGGTTTCTTCGAAGAGAGAGAAAGAGAAAAAACTCTGAAAAAAAACTTGAAGAAACTAATGGGTATGCGAATTGCTGCATGAAAGGGAATTTTTTTTTTTTTTTGAAAAAAAATCCTAATCTGCTTACCTTGATACTCCTACTTGCTTCCCTTCAGAGAGAGAAAACTATGGAAAGCTCTCAGGGAGAAGTAAAGCCAGAGAATTGAAGAAAGAGTGATTGCAAAAAAAACTTGAAGGAGAAGAATGGGTTGTAGATTACAATAATAACTTTGTATTTTGCTTTCCTATATCCTCAAAAATATATCGCAAAAGTTTTTAATACATTAAAATAAGAAACTGTCCTTGAATAAAAATCCCATTGTGGGCAAATACGTGCAAAAATTTAACCCACGCTACATTTTAATTGGGTGTTTTAGGAGAATGTACACATTTTAAAAGTTATATGTAAAGTAGGCAATTTAATATACAAAAATAGGAGTAAACTTTATACATGTAGAAATGTTAGGACAATCAATAGGTGTGGCTACAACGAATGATTTAGCAGGAGATCTCTAAGCCCTGATAATAGCAATATAAAGCTGTTTTTATATATATAAAATATATAAAGCTAGCTGTTGGATTAAAGGATTTAAAAGAGTGATTTTTTTTTTTTTGAAAATTTAAAAGAGTGGTCTTTGAAGGAAGTGTTTGATTTGATGATGAAGAAAACTATTAACTTTGGAGCTATTAAAAAAAGAATTCAGATGCGTGAATAAAAACCTACATGCTTGTTTGTTATTGGTCCCCCAAGAAGACTTTGGTAAGGTAATGAAAATATGTCCAAAGATAGAGATTCTTCCAAGAAAGAGGTAATTAATTATGACCAACTCATGATATATATTCATATACTGCTCCACCATGTTGTTTATTACTACTATAACTTTTCTTTTCTCCCTTGATTTTACTTTTTAGTTGCTAATATTTCTTATTTAATGAAATAGATAAACAGAATATATACAAATGCCATATGGTTAATTATTGATTTGTCTTGGATCATTGGATGTATTAATATATTTATCTATATTTTCATCTTCAAAACCTGATAAGAGTTTCAAACACGGTGGATTGCTTAATATCAACCCCATTACATGACGAAAAAATAACTATTATCAAATGTAAGCTGGTGACTTAACTTGTTTATATATATCAAATTATAGTTCTTTGGTTGTATTCATTAATTAGCATTATATAACAAAATGTCAGCTGCGTGAATAAAACTATTTGTTGTCTCTCTCTCTCTCTCAATACGTACGAGTACGACGTTGGTAAGGTAATGAGCAAATGTCCGAAAAAGGAAATTCTTCTAAGAAAGAAGTCAAGAACGTCAATATCAAAAAGAAAACAAAACACCAAGACACTAACTATTTTTTTAGTCGATATTATGTTATTATTCCTCATCTCAATTATCCATAGCTAATAGAGCAAAGACAGAGTAAACAAACTCTTCCAATTAGAGATTTTGCAAGACTTTTTATATGATTTTTCTTGGGTAAATATTACGCTTTCACTTTTCTCATTAACCTAATTGTCTAGTAGAATATTGACTCCTTTTGGAATCTGATCTTGGCTTTGGAGCAGTGTGCAACCACACTCTTCTTTCTGTTCCTGCCTTGGGTCCCAATGAGACATGTAGTTTCCTCTGCATTCTCTTGTGAAAATCTTACACTTCCCGCTAACTATTTTCTTACTTGGTGATTGTGATGGCATGCCTTATTCGGATCATTACGAGAAATTTTACATTTATTTCTAGCTAAAGTTCATTAGGTAATAATTTGAGTGCAATAGATCGTAATATATTGTCTAGGGAAAATATTAGGTTTACTTTCTTGGGAAAGATATATTGGGGCCACTTTTCATTGTCTAGGTAGGGTTTACTCCGTGTTGAAATCTCATCAACTTTGATTCAATATTTGAAGAAAATGGAAAATCCAAAGTTGAAGTATGACTTTGTGCACGTGTCGAAATGAATCTAACAGAGAAATAGAAAATTGAACAAGACAAGAAGAATAAAGCACGTGAGAAGTGAAAGAAATAGAAATGTCTCATTTACTTTTTTGATATTAAGAAATTATCTAGTTTTTTTCCTTATTTAACTTCTAAGAAATATGTTAAGAATTAATGTAGCTCTTAGAGCAAAGACTATTATCAGATCAATAAACAGAGCTTTTACGTTTGAATAAAAATTTCTTATTGTGAGAGCAATTCAACGTTTTTTTTTTTAAATCACAAATCCAACACTCCGATAATAAATATGGATCTCAGAGGATCCGAAGCCGAACAAGTTTCGAACAAGTTGATGGAGGAATCTTCGACAAAACGTAAGGCCGAGTCCGACCCTGAGGAGGAGATAGAAGAGAGCGGCGATGAGAGTGGCGATGATGATGAATACGTTGACTCTGAAGAAGAGCTCAGAAAGCCGACGTGGTGGACCGCCCCTGAATGGGATGTGGACAGCTACGACGGTCTCGAGTATCATTCCTCTCAAGAGGAAGACGAATTGACCGATGAAGAGGCTGAACAAAAGTGGCGCCGCTACAAACGCCTGGTCATCGGGAGCAAGGTTTTCTCTCTTTCTTGAATTTATAGCAAATAGAAGGTAATTTTGTTAGCTGGATAAATAGAGAGTCTAACGTGCGCTTGGGTTTTGTTAGGGTTTTTACGTGGAGCCAGGGCTTAGGCCAATGTACTCCAATGTAGGCATCAAACCAGTGGGTGATATGAATATGTATGCGGGTCACGGCCAAACCTACCTCGAGTTCTTTGCAGAGATGGCTTGTCTCTGTCTCCAAAAATACAACCATGAAAAGGTTGGTATTGTTTTTGTTTTTTAATTACTTACCACTCTCCTCCTTACAAGCAACTAAACATCTATCTATCTCGTCCAGGGTTTCAATGTGGAGTTTGTGCAAGTGGTGAGAGGTAATTACACGCTAGGATCTAGATCAAAGTCCTACGTCACATTTCTGGCTAAGGAGAAGCCCGATGGACCTCTTGTCGAGTATCAAGCCAAGGTGTGGAGTACCTTTAAAAAGGGCGAGAACTATCCCATCCTCTGTAGACCCGCGCGCTCCTCCGGTACCCAGCTTTCCAACCTAAACATTTAAGAAACTAAGGCGAGAGAAAGAATGTTTTGACTACTCAAATTTATTTGTTCGAAAACTGTAATCTGTCTGTGCATGGTTTCAGAATAAGAGATTTTCATGTGTAGACCAGAATATATATATATATATACTCTAGACTTTCTAGAAGACCATCGTGGTTAGAGTCTAACTTGTTTTTTTTATTCTTGGTATGCGTATACACGAGTTTATAATTTAATATTTTATAATCCGTAAAAAAAATAAACAAAAACAAAAAAAGAAAAATAAAATTAGATTACATACGAAAAGAAATAAAATAAGATTGAGATCGCCGACACAAAAACACTAATAGAAAAACCTAACATTACATGTGAAAATAAATAAAATAAGATTAATTGTCAAAATACACACTTTTTGCAATTGGGACACTTTTTTCCCTTTTTTCCACTATATCATTTTTTTAAACCCGAAATTTCCCTCATAGAGATACAAATGGTGGACAAATTGCCGTGGACGTACGATAGTACATATTTTTTGAAGAAACGTAATTATTATCGTGCATACTTTTCATTCATTTTGAACATTTGTTCGCTTATAAATAAACACAAAATAGTTCACTATAATCACATAAGGTATTTTTTTCTTTAGATTTAATCCAAAAAAAAAAAAATTATATACAAAATCTGCAAGTTTTTTCTCTACAAAATCTGCAAGTTTTTCTCTTTAAATTTAATCAAAAAAAATTTCTCAATCGATGAATAGTAATCGAATCTAACGAAATCTACGATATTAGGTTTTAAGGAACGATGTTCACAACAAAGTAAGCTTCCTAATTTTTTCGACAAAGAAGTCTAAGATATTGTGGATGGTGGTGTAATTCCTCCGACGAACGGATATTTATTAAAAAAATTTAGTTTTTTTTGGGGTTCGGGGCATGGACAACTTTGTGTGGACAAGAATTCTTGTCCACGACAACCTGTCCACCCACACTCGTCCATGGTAATCTGTCTAGACACATGGTTTCGGGTTGGGGTTTAGGGTTTAGGGCATGGACAATTATGCGTGGACAAAATTTCTGTCCATGACATCTTATCCATCCACACTCGTCCATGGTACTTTGTCAACAGACATGGTTTCGAGTTGGGGTTTGGGGAATGGACAACTTCGGGTGGACGAGATTTATGTCCATGCATAAATTGTGATAATTGATTTTATAGAAATACTTACAACACACAAAACAACACATCATGTGTTCCTCCTCTATCCATTGAGTTCCTATAGAAACCAACAAAACAAAAAATTCATTAAAACCACACAATTCCTTACCCAAATTGCATTATGTAAATTCGTAAATTCTTAAAACCCTAGAAATGGGACATGAACAAGAGATAGAAATACCTTTCTTTCTTTCGCAGATATATGAAGATCCAACAACGAAATCCTCAGAAGAGTAATCACTTCAATCTCCTTCTCCAAACTTGTCAATTCTACGAGATCTCTTCGGTAGGTTTCGATCACAGATTGAAATACGGTGGCCAAAAATTTCATCAAACCACTGAAGCTCCATCCACCGTATTCGCTAGGATTTCCCTGGATTTTTGTCCTCTTCGCTTTTTTTGGTGAATCGGATTCCGATTTCGTTCCTCGAGGACTTGGATCGTCCGAGAAGATGAATTTGAAGAAATTTTTAGCGGAAAGCTCCGATCTTACCGATTCGTGCTATAAGAATTCGTGTATTTAAGTTGATCGGTGGAAAAATCTTGAAGCTTCGCATATGAGCAAAGGAGAGGGCGTCAATTTTTTAATTTGTAAAAAAAACATTAATCTATTATTGAAGAAGAAGATGAATTAAATGAGAAAAGTTATGGAAAAGATGAGAGAGATGAACTAGAGAGTTCAATGTAGTGGGTTAAGTAAATTTGGCTAAAGGGTAGAATAGATATTAGTCAATGTAAAAGTTGAGTAAATTTGGCTAAAGGGTAGAATAGATATTAGTCAATGTAAAAGTGTGTAAATAGCGAAAAAAATTTGTGGAAAATGTGTATATATGTAAATAATCCCTATCATTATCTTATTAACTTAATTTAATGTCAGTGTTTGTGTCCTCCTCTATCTATCTCGGAGATTTCTTAAGTGTCGTTTGTACCTCTGTTTTCCTTTACATTTATTAAGATGAATTAGATTTTAAAATTTCACATTAGAATATTAATTTGGAACCAGAGTCTGTTTCAGTTATAGCAATTTCCTTGTTTTTTGTTGATAACTTGATTATTTTGCATGCTATGATTGACACACGGTAAATAAAAAAACAGTAACTTCAACATAGTAGTAATTAAAGTGACCAAAATCATGTTGGGAATGACAAATGAGACCGTTATTTGATTGGAGGTAAAGTGACCAAAGTCATTATTAATGTTAGGATAGTATCCGAGTTATACGCGGATAAAATGATTATAATTTTAGTTAAAAAATTAATTATAGTTATTGCAGAAAATTATATTTAAAAATAAATACTTGAAAATAAATGTATTTGGTAATGAGTGTAGAATAATTAAATAATTTTTTTTAAATGGTTAAAAAAATTGTAGGAGTGACATGTCATTAAATTTGTTCTCTAATGTTTCTCTTTCAATTTTTAGAATATAGGAAGAATTTTAAAAATGCCACTTTTTAAATATCATTTTGCGAAAATGTCACCATGAGTTGTCTATTTTTAAAAATGTCATAAATTAATGATTTTTTAACATTTAAATCCTAAAATTTTAAACTTTAAAAAGTGTTTTGACCCTAACAAACCCTAAACCTTCAAAACTAAACCCTAACATAACATAATTAACCAAACATAAATGATATTTTGAATAAATAATATAATATTAGTGGCATTTTTGAAAAGATGGCATTTTTGAAAAGTGGCATTTCAAAAGTGGCATTTCTCAAAATTTCTCTAGAATATAGGTAATATTTGGAAATATTTTTGTTTGTTAATGAGTATAGAAGGAGTAAATAAATAAAAAGTAAAAATGCTAAGAAAAATTGGGGGAGTGACATATTATCAAATTTGTTCTCCAATGTTTATCTTTTAATATATAAAAGATAGGTAATATTTGGAAATATTTTTGTTTGTTAATGAGTATAGAAGAAGTAAATAAATAAGAAAAGAAAAATATTAAGAAAAATTGTGGGAGTGACATATATATTATCAAATTTGTTCTCCAATATTTTTCTTTTAATATATAGAAGATAAATAATATTTGAAAATAAATACGTTTGGTAATGAATATAGAAGAATTAAATAAATAAATAAAAAATGCTAAGAAAATTGTGGGAGTAACATGTTATCAAATTTGTTTTTCAATGTTTATTTTTTAATATATAAAAGATATGTAATATTTGAAAATATATTTATTTGGTAATAAGTATAAAATAATTAAATAAATAAAAAATTAAAAATGTTAAGAAAAATTATGGGAATGACATGTCAGGAAGAAAAATGCTAAAAATCTTTGTATAAAAGAAGAAGAATTCCTAAGTGATACGTCAGCAGCTGAAAGCTACACGTGTCCAACATTTTTTGCGCGGATTCGAGTTCTGCGACTCCTTCAATTTCAAAGCTTTTCATCTTCATCTTCCTTCTTAGGGTCTAAATTAAATTAATAGCCACTGCGTTCCGTTTATTTCTGCCTTGAATTTTTTTTCTTTTCTTGTCCACTTAAACATAAAAGAGATCATCTAGATACAGAAGATAATCTCCATATAGTAGTTCATGATCCACTTAAACATAAAAGAGGCCAATTTTTTTTTTGGGCCTAAAATAATGCAGTTTAAACCAGTCCTAACCAAGGATGGACTTTTCTTTTCCAGCTAATAGGTCAGATTGGTTACCTGGTTTTTCATAGTGGTGTAGGTGAACCGTTCGTTTGTTACCAATCAGACGATCGGTTGAAACGGACGATTGAAAAAGTGATTGAAAACGGGTTTTATATGGTAAAATGAGGCATTTGTAAAGAGTTTCACAAACTCTCGTTTCAAAGAGTGTTTGTATGCAAGGGTTAAACAGTGCAGTCTAAAAATTAATTGTTATTTTGTTTTTGAATATTTGTAAATTTATATATAGATTCATGCATTGGACACATGAGTCAGAAGATGCAAGATGCATGAAGATGTTTATGCACTTTTTTTACACTTATCAACACCATTTGTATAAATTCATGCACTCACAAATCATAAAATATCACTTTGATAGAAAAGTATGAAGTAACGACTGATGGAGCATACATTACAACAATTCGTAACCAAATTGCAGATATGCTATGGGTTAATCGTAGATGACTATTTAAATTTTTATCACAGTTAGAAGGAGAGTTGCTTACCATTATACAATTATTATTTTGAAAATAAATAATTGTAATATATGTTCACTAATAATTCATATTATTAATTTCAAAATATTTTTCAATGCATTATATATATATATTTTTAAATCATTTAAACAAAATTTTATTACATAATTTTATCTAATTATACTATTCAACCGCTATAATGCTGCCAATCAAACGTATATTTGAACCGTCCTCTATTACCGAACCATCTTCTCTAACCACTGTTTTTAACCGCCTTCGATACAACCCCTCAAAAAATTTTAACCGCTCTGTTTAAACGTGGTCACCAGACCAATAAATTCATCGTCACATCCTTAATCACCTTACAACGGTCCACTGACTTGCCTAAAAACATCCTCTATTCTCTTGCTAGAACAATAATAATAAAATGGCATCTCTTTTTCTGCAACAACAAGTTGTCACTCCATGCCATCCCATTTATGATGAAGATCGAATAAGAAACAAAGATGATTATGTAAATGCAGGAGAGGCAAAAATAAAGTGCAGAAAATAAAAGATACACGGAATTTTCTTTTTTAAATTCTCTAGAACAAGAAAGCAAATACAACAAATTTGCAAACGCATAAATCAAGCACAATCCTCTTGAATTACGCTATATTCTATAACATGAACTCTTCAAGATAACATAATCCTTAGATAAACTCTCCCTGAGCCTAGACTCAATTCTTCATAATCTCCGGAACACCGTCACACACGTACGTACGTCAAAACCAATGCACCGCTAATGACACCAAAGACTCCAATACGCTTGATCACCACAAGCACAAAAACAGTGACACTCTGTTGCTCACGATCACACGATTTCTCAATCAAAAGCTCTCTAGGTTTTTTTATTCTTCTAGGTCACTTTTCTCATAAGGCCACGTCTCTCCTTTTATAGTAGACTAAAACTTGCGCTTTAAGTTTCTCAAATCACACTTAAGGCAGATTTCTTTTTCTCTTAAGGCAAACTTCCTTTTTTCTTCAAGTAAACTTTTTTTTTACTTATATGATTCCTTTTGTCTTCAAACAAATATCTTTTTCTTTTTTCTGGCTCTACCAACGCTCATACACCTCAGTACTCGAATTTCTCATCATCAATCACATAGCTCAACTTCCTGTATCATGTCTTGTACTACTCCCTATACTACTTCGCGACTGGTACATGAAACACCCCAAACAACTGCATCTTCAATCTCCCACTTTTTGACTATGTATGTGAACTCAACAATTCTAACTTCAATGGTATCATCACCAGTAACACCACAACACCAACAACACCAATCTTTCCCTGCTTGATTCACATCATGGTCAAAAACAAATTCGAAAATTGTCCCCGTTCAAACCGATGATGAAATCCCATTGCACTATCTCTGTAATGGTTATCTTTCCTAAACCAAATATTCATGAACCTTATCCCTCCATGATTGGCCACTTGAATGAACTTCAAACAATTACGTTGAACATGTCCTTGAACTCCACAATGATAACATGTTGGACCATTGAATCTCACATCATAAGCTTGCTCTATTCGATTATTCTATCTCAATAACCTGAAACATATTGGCCTAATATGCCCAACAACTCCACCATGATGACAAACAGGTCGAAAATTTTGTCGAGCAACACTTTGCAATTATGGAATTTTCCTTGTAGCAATTGCAGTCGCTGTAGCAATTCTTGCAGCAATTGCCATCTTTGTATCAGTTGCAGTCTTTATAGCAATTCTGGTCGCTGGCTCTGTAGCAGATGTAGCTGCAGTCTCTATTTTTCTCGAAGATTCTCCTTTAATCCAAGACCATGTCGATCATTTTTCCCAATGTTGAGAAGATTATCCAGCTAATGTGTGCCATTATTAAGCATCCTCGAATCATTTTGTGTTTTTTCAAGTTGAACTCTAACTTGCGTTGCTTCTTCTTCTTTCTATGTTGCATATTTTTGTGCTTCAGCAACCTGAGCCTCTAACATGAGTTTCTCCTTAGTCAACACTGGATTTTCCTCAACCATTTAAGCCAATGCTCATACAAGGTATTGTAGTTCTCAAAAAAATCTTCTTCATCGAAACTTTTAGCATTGTCGTCACTTTCATCGTTGTCACTTCCTGTTGCAGACATTGTTGTAGATTTTGTTGCAGAGCTAGACTAGAAAGTTTAAATGCCACAAAATTCTTTAGTACTTCATCATCATCTTAATCAGTTCCAGAATCACTCTTGATTAATGTCTTCTTATTTTGCTTTTGCAAATTTGCACATTCAGAACGAATATGTCCAAAACATTTGCACTCAAAGCATTGTATGTCCTTTGATGAGTTGTCTAACTCTTCTTTTTTTTCCATTCTCCTTCATGTTTCCCTTTTGCTTCAGATATTTAGCAAATTATCTTGACAGCATCACTATTGGATCTTAGAAGATGAAACCTTAAAAGCAACTCCAACGTCATCGCCCTACCTCTTGCCTTTGTCCTCATACAATTTGCTCAATTCAAAAGCTTGAAGAATTCCAACAAACTCATCAAAAGCCATCTCATCCATATTATGACCTTTTTCAAATACCAAAATTTTTGACTCAAAATTTTATGGCAGCGATCTCTTCAGTTTCTTCAAAAGCTTTTTTTCTTTGTACTTCTTTCCAAGAGCAAAGCACTCATTAGATATGTCACACAACTCAGCACTAAATTGAGCCACAGTTTCCCCTCTATCCATCCTTAGATTCTCAAACTTTGATGCTAACATATCTAGCTTAGTTCTCTTAACACTTGTAGTACCTTCAAACATTTTCTCCAATGTCTTCCACACCTTATGAGCTTATGTACATTGAGAAATCAACTTGAAGTAGTTTTCATCAATAACATTATAAATCGCAATCTTGGTCTTAGAATTGCAACTCGAAGCCTTTTTTTCTTCAGCATTCCATTGATCTCTGGGCTTAGGAACTTCAACTTTTTATCATTACACATCATATGAGGACTCCAACCAACCTCAATCAAATTCCAACAGTCTTCATCCACTACAAGAAAATAGGGTATATTCCGACGACCAAAACCGTCGGTATTCCGTCGGAAAGAGCATATTCCGACAGAATTCAGATAGAAATAATCCGTCGGAATCAAGCCGTCGGAAAAACAGACCCGTCGGAATTCCGTCGGAATATTCCGACAGCTACCGATGGATACTATCCGTGGGAATATTCTGACGAATTCCGATGGGTTCTACCCGTCGAAAAATTCTGACGGAATTCCGATGGGTGTTACCCGTCGGAATATTCCGACGGAATACCGATGGATACTATCCGTCGGAATATTCCGACGAATTCCGATGGGTTCTACCCGTCGAAAAATTCCGACGGAATACCGATAGGTATTACCCGTCGGAATATCCCGACGGAATTCCGATGGGTTGGACCGTCGAAATATTTTGACGGAATTCCGATGAATTCTTTTCCGACAGAATTTCGACGGATTTGTCCGATGGCGTTTTCCGACGGACATGTTTTATTCAAATAAAAAAAATATTACTTTTTTTTTAATTATGAAAAATAAAATAGAAAAAGAAATAGAAAATTTTATATTAAACATAATATTTGAAATTGTTTTTAAAGAAAAAAAAACAAAAACCAGATAAAAACATTTATTGTCCGCTAGAAGGGCCTGCGGGTGGGGGGAAAACACCCAAAAAATCCGGGAATTTGGAGCGAAACCACTCATTCTGGAGGTGAAGTTGTTGCTTCAAACTTTGAATTTCAGTCTGTTGTTCCTCCAACTTCTCCTCGTAGTACGGGTTTGAGGGGGTATTAACGGATCTAGTAGAACTGTGTTGACTGACAGGATAGCTTCCAAAACTGAAGATACGACCCTTGTCGTTCACCGGAGTTTCCTACGAAAAATAGATATTAGGATTAAAATTAAAAAATATAAGTAAAAAAAGTAACTTTTAAAAAACTTACTTGCAGAACTAGGGCGTTTAAGTCTTGGGTTGGTAGTTGATTTGATGATATCGAGCCGTCTTCCGACATCTGGGATAGCTGGGTTTCCATTTCGATTCTTGTTTTTGATTGACTCATACAACTCCTCAGCGACCGCATCTTGTATTTTCCCCGTTTTCTTGTTGGTGTGCGTCACCCGCATCAACTCAAGCAAATCCGGATCCTCTCCCGTCTCCTCCATCTACAAAACAAATAGAAAAAAACTAGTTAAAATCTTTAAATTAGAAAGAAAAAAATGAAATAGATAATTTACCATCTCATGTGCAACACGGTCAACTGACTTCGCTCCCAAATTATGCGTTGCGATCCCTTTCCCTTTTCGTTGGCTCTTACGGTTCTGCGAGTCTGTTGACGAAGTGGCAACGGTCGCCTCATATTGCCAATAAACTATGAAGTTGTCCCATACATCAAGGTTCAGCCCCTTTGCGATCCCTTTCTTCTCAAGCCACCTCTGCTTCCATTCGTAGACATGGTTGCTGAACGAGACTGACGCTTGTTTGTGAAACTCCTTCCTCACCCTTGCCGTGATTGACGGATCCCATGTGAATAGTTGCTACAAATAATAAAACATTAAAAACACAATTAACAAATTTAAATAAAATAATTTATATAATATTTTTTTAAAAGACTATTACCGTGAAAGTGGAGAACCACAAGTCCGTGTCTCGGACGGAAGCCCGTTGTACGTATAGTACCCCTTCGGAAGTTGGGTATACATCATCGTAGAAATAGTGGCCGTGATCTCATTTTTTAACCGGAACCTGAAAAACATTAGAAAACATGTCAAATATGTAAAAATGTAAGTCAATTTACGTTAAAAAAAAAACTAATTGCTAGATCGTACCAAGTTGTATTTGGTTCCTTGTTTGGGAAAGAACCACGCAATGGCCTCGACCAGGCTGCCGCAGTAACATATCAATATCTATTTGTTGTGGAACAGATGCCTGCGTTTCAGGAATGCCACTACTACCTCCCGTCGGTTGTGGTGATGGCGTGGCCGTCGAAAATACTGTCCAACGATTACGACCACCACGAGCAATCTCAAATCCCTCTCGTGACCTATTAAATATATATATATATATATATTGTAAATAATTAAATTATATACTTATAAATAAAATTTAAAAACGTTTTAAATATGAATTATTTTATAATTATATTGTAAAATTATAAATACAATTTAAAATATAATAAATGTGATTTTTTAAATTATATTGTAAAATTATAAATAAAAAACATTTATATAATTAAAATATGATTTATTTTGTTAAAAACATGTCAAAAACAATTTTAATATGATTTATATTTCTAAAGACTAAATACATGTCAAAAACATTTTTAAATGATTTTTAACATTTTTAATATGATAAATATCATAAAAACGTTTTTATACAACAAATTACACAAAAACAAAACTAAATCTAATACTTTAAATGTGGGAAGAAAACACATCCCTCAAATTATGGAAACACAATCCCACAAATTAATGAAAAATTAAATCAAACAATTGATTTGTTTTTTGTGGAGGCCACGAGGCCCACGACATCATCTTCCTGAAGTTGTATCTCATCATAATTCTACACAATAAATATCTAAATCTAACAATTCTACACCATACAAAACAAAATCTATCAAATTCCAAACCTCAATCTAACCACAACAAACATATCTAAACAACTTTAACATGAAAACATAAGTATGACCATAAAACTTACATATTTAGGCCGGTGATTGGAGGATATATGAGGGGATTTCGGGTTTATTTAGAGAGAGACGAGAGGATATGAGAAATTTTTAGTGAGAAAAAGTTTTTTGCAAATGGAGAAGAATAAAACTGTGTCCATATATTTATAAAAATATTCCGACAGGTTAAATCCGTCGGAATTCCGTCGATACCTAAAAAATTTTGCGGTCCATCTCCCGCGGTAATGAAAATTTGGCGGGGAGTACTAAATCCATCGGAATATTCCGACGGATTTCCGACGGTTTGAATATATTTTTAGCACATCTAGAATATTTCTGAATTTGAGGTTGACCATATTCCGACGGATTTCCGACGGAATGTTGTATAGGGTTTAGGGTGACAAGTTTGATGTGTGTCAAATTGTATTTTATATCTAAACTTAGCTAACAACACACTCTAGTTGTTGTAGCATAGCATAGGGTCGAACCACAAGGAGTTAAGAATAACTACACTAGGAATACAAGTAATTAACTAAGCTAAGTGATTCAAAGGTTGTATTTTCGGTTTTTAAAATTCCTAATTCCAAAACTAAGTGAAACAAACGAAATGATAATGCAAATGTAAGGCAAACCAAACCAAATAAGTAAACAAGCACTAAACAAGATCAAAGCAAGACAATTCAAGGATAAGAAAATTCACAATGCAAAAGTCAACCGTAAAGTCAACAAACAAGAACTTGATCAAATATGGGAAACATGGGCTTTGGGCAAAGCATTTGACTTGGGATGATCATGACTAACTAATGATGCTAGGACTAATAATTCAAACTCAATTCTATGACATGAATCACACAAATAGACTAATCCACTCCCATGGTACTAATCCATTTATTAACCATTCAATTAAGCTAATTTTCCAATTGCAATCAAATGATCAATAATCATTAAGCATAAGTTCAATAAGCCACTAATCACCTTAAACATCAATTCCCATTGGTTAAGAATGAAAAGCAAGGTTAGGATTCTTCTAGACATTTTATCGAACACCTTCCGGGCATAAAATGTCCATGATCAAGATTTTGATTAGCTAAGTCTAATCTAGCATTAAGAACATCCTAATCTTTAGAAATCATAAGAATCTAAGCCTAAACATCATTAATCATCCATCAAACATCCCTAATCTACTAAGTCCAAAAACTCATAGAAAAACTACTCACTAATCATCATGCTAACTTCAAGAATAAACATAGATGAAGACATAATCATAAACAAGAGATGAAAGGTTAAGAAAACTTCACTAGAAATGGTAAGATGACAAAATCAAATCCAAAATCATAAAATAAGAGTTTGAGGTCAAAGAGGCAAGAGAAAAATCAGAACTAGGGTATTTTTATGTCTAAAATACATATATATATATATAGTGAATATAATTGGAACCGGGTCGACCCGAAACACTTGGGTCGGATCTCAAAAATTGCACTTGAGATGAGGCCATACCGAGGTCATGACTCCGGTATTGAGCCACGGTATGGCCTCTGCCATTTTGCTCCAAAATACTCAACACCCCATATCGAGGTCATGACTCCGGGATGGAGCCACGGTATAGCCTCTGCCATTTTGCTCCAAAATACTCAACACCCCATACCGAGGTCATGACTCCGGTATTGAGCCACGGTATGGGGGCTGTCATTTTGCTCCAAAATACCCCATACCGATGTCATGACTCCGGTATTGAGCCACGGTATGGGGGCTGTCATTTCTTCATTTTCTTCACTTCTTTGCCTTCTTCTTGGCCCCTTCTTGCATCCATTTGATCCATTCTTGTTTCCTCTTGAATCCTCATCATTTTGCATCCCGATTTCTCTCCAAAATGCCTCGAAGTGGAAACACCATCTCCAAACCTATAAAACACAAAAGAGAATGCAAATGCACCTAGAAATGCCTAAATGATATGCAAATGTGGGATGAAAATATGATTACCGCTATATAGAAATGGTGTAAAATATGAGAATATCAACTCCCCCGAACTTGCCTTTTGCTTGTCCGCAAGCAAACAAGAAAAATCAAGCCGAGAGAGAGGTTTGAAGGGCGGGAGCTCAAAACCATAAGGTTCTTTTCCAAAGCACACAATGTCAATACAAGATAATACAATTCCATGCTACTAATAGACCATCTACTCAATCAAGCTTCCCATACTCATCGCAACTCTAATATTTTGCCTCTAGAATCAATGCCAAGTGATTAAAAGTCTCATATCCACCAACTCCCTACATTCATTAAGTTCTTTCAAATGTGTAGTCTCACAAATGAGGATTCAACCTAGACCAATCGGCATGGTAAGAAAATACGGTCAATGTGAAGTGAAAAGTGGTTCAAAACATTTAGTGACTTCTCTCAAACATAAGGCACAAGTCATTACACAAAAGCAATGGAGAAGGGAAACAATTTATGCATACAAGATGCTTTCTTCCATTTTCCTACCCAGTCCCATATCCTTGTAACAAACTCAACCTCGCTAGATACTTCTCTTGATATCCTTAAAGTCACTTTTATTTCTCAACACCAAACACTTCAACTTTTTTTTTTTATTCGAATTGATCCTAGGGAGTTCTTCTTACACTCAAACATCTACTCTTGCTTCATACTTGTTTTACTCCTTTTATTTTCATTTTTCCTTTTTTTTTCTTTTCTAGGAGTTCCTTACTTAGACATTTTAAAACTCAAGAGTAGTGTTTCCTTATTATTTTCACTCCCTAGACAACCTTCTCTTTCTTATCCTCAACCACTTTGGTTTCACTCTTTTGATTTCTTTTTTCCTTAACCATTTTTTCCCCTCTTTCAACTCTCTTCTTTTCATCAAAGCTCACACCTTTATAAACCCAACAACCATTCCAAAATCCCTCATAAGACCCAATGAAACGTCAAGACTCTCTCAAACCCATCTAGACTAGCCAATGAGACTACTCCTAATGGAAGACAAGAAACTTGTAGTTTCCATCTCAAAAGATTTTATGCATGAGATGCAAATAGAAGACGCCTAACTCAACAAATTAATGAAGGCTTCAAAGAAAGGTTTGGGGTTTTTAAGGTGTGGTACCATCCTCATTCAAAATATGTATTTGAATCGGGATTGGCCATTCAAAACCATTGAAGAGTGGTAAAAAGAGATTAAAAATGGTTGAATGTGTATAAGTGAACCATGGTTAAGGTTTAAAACCCATAAGTGAGAGAATTAAATTCAATTAAGGTCAAATAAAATGGAGTTGGTTTCAATTCAAG
This sequence comes from Pseudoturritis turrita, assembly GCA_900406555.1. Taxonomy (NCBI): domain Eukaryota; kingdom Viridiplantae; phylum Streptophyta; class Magnoliopsida; order Brassicales; family Brassicaceae; genus Pseudoturritis; species Pseudoturritis turrita. Next base: position 215,422 of record OVBL01000491.1, read on the forward strand.
CAAAGAATCAACAAAACTTAGAGAATCTAGAGTGGAGAGATCAAAGATATGTAGAAGTAAGCTTTTCGCGGTTCATCAAGCAAGAGAGAAACATTACCAAGATATTTACAAGGTGTGCTATGTGCTAAAACTCTATACAAGGCATTTTTATCATTGTTCTCCAAATACAATCCTAGAATGTATTTAGACTCGATCTTATATGAAAAGAAAACAAAAGAATGCAAATGCTATGTGAAACTACATGCATTTTTTTTTTTTTTGAATTTTTGAATTTTTTTCGTTTTTTCGATTTTTTGTGTTGTTTTTTAAGGTATATACAATGCAAATGAATGAATGCAAGACTCAAAGAAATAAAAATAAGACAAAGAAAAATGCATTAGCAAAGTGTGTGTTTCCTCCCCCGAACTTAATTCTCACCGTCTCGGTGAGTTTAAGAACAAAGAAGAGAACACACAAAAAGAGGTAAAAGAAAAACTAAAAAAAAAAAAAAAAAAAAAAAAAAAACTAAAAACAAAATGGTATATACAATGAAATAGAAGGTGGTGGTACCTTGGAGGTTTAGAAAGAACTCGGGAGGCTCATGTTGAGGAAGAGGCTTTGTCCTCATTATTCATGCTTGTTTTGTGTCACTAGCTTGACAATGATAGGCTTGGGAGAGTTCCCAAGGGCGCGTTTAACGTCGCTAGCTTGACGGAGTTTCTACAACTCAAATACACAAAAACAAAACCAAAGAAAATTAAAAATAACAAGAAATAAAAATATGTACAAGAGATTACCTTTGGGAATGCCTCCCAAGAGCGCTTGTCACGTCTCTAGCTTGACGTTATGAGGAGACTAGGCGGAGTTGGGAACATAACCATCTTCAAAACATGGTCCCCAATCGGTGATCTCAATCTTCAAAACATTTGCCATTGTCTCCTTGATTATGGCTATCTCTTCTTTACTCAAACCGGGAGTTAAGATCACTTTCGCCTTAGAAAAAGGCTTAGAACCGCTTGTACTCTTCACTTTGCACTCTATAGCACCATCAACAAACTTCATAGGATATAAGAAGAGTGTTGATTTCTTGTTCTCCTTAAGATTCTCCTTTGTGACTCTTGGTGCTTCCACTTCTAAACCCAACTTCAAAGGTTCTTCAAAAAGTAAGCTCAAGCAACCTCCATCAAAAACTTCTTCACCAAATTTCTCACCATCAAGGCTTAGAGACTCATTCACCACTTGAAAAGGTTCATCCTTCACTTGAATCCTCGTCAAATCATCCTCATTGGTGCAAGTGATTGTGCCACACAAATTGGTAGAGATGGGAGTGATGGGATAATGTACCTTAGAGTCCACATTGAAGAGTATGGCTCTCTCGTTAACAAAATCTATGCTTGCTCCTGCGGTTGCCAAGAATGGGGTTCCAAGTATGAGAGGTAGCTTCCTCGTGGTTTCCATCTCCACCACCATGAAGTCCGTTGGAACCACACAATTTCCAACTTTTAGTGGGTAGTCTTCAAGCATGCCAATTGGACACTTTGAAGATGCATCCGCAAATGAGATTAAGCTAGTGTTCCCTTTCAACTCTTTTATCCCAAGGCTCTTTACCATCTCAAGAGAGATCAAATTGACACAAGAACCCGAATCGCATAAAGCATCATCTAGCTTCAAATCACCAAGAGAGCAAGGGATTGTGAATTTACCCGGATCATTCTTCTTAAGGATCAACCTTGGCTCAAGTGATGCCTCATGTTGTTGCTCATATGTCTTCATCACGTCCATAACCTTTGCATGATTTGCTAGGACGTCCATGATGAACTTTCTTTGGTTTGGCACTTGACTCAAGTCATCATTCTTTGGCAAAGACACTCCAACATCACTCATGTCCTTTTTAAACTTTGAGAAGACTTTCTTTTGAGCCTTAGTGTAGACCGGTTGTGGAAATGGAACTTTTGGTACATAGGGAGGAGGTTCATCCTTAGGGAGATCAACTCTAGAGGTACATTCCCTTTCCTTCTTCTTAAACACCATCTTTTCTCCTTTAGCACTTTCCACAACAACCTCACCAATCTTGACAACTTGTTCATCATTGGGAAATTCAAGAAGCTTGGCTAGTTCCTCCAAATATTGTTCATCCTCATCCAATTGTAGGTCTCCAATGGGTCTTTGGTGAGCCTCCAAGACTTTCTTTTCATCCAAGAGAACCATGTTACAAAAGGACTTTGGGTTTGACTCGGGCTTACCCGGTAGAATGTTTATTGGACTCTTTGAAGTTGAAGCAACTTGAGCTATTTGGTTGTCCAAGGTCTTCATATGGGTAGATAGATGCTCAAACTTGGCATTTAGGTCGTTGTAAGCGCCATCTACCTTGTTGTGTATCTCCACCATTCTCTTGTTCAACTCAATAGCTCCCTTTCCTTGTCCCTCTAGAATTTGCTTGAGAAGAAGATTTGTCTCATCATTTTTGAGTGGTGGTTGAGAGGAACTACCTTGTCCTAGGTATTGTTGATTCCCTTGTGGTTGAAAACCTTGTTGGTTGGGAACAAATGGAGCATTGGGTTGATAGTTCCCATGTTGTTGAAATTGAGGTCTTGCCATTAACCCTTGTTGTGGAACAAATCCTTGTCCTTGAGGCTTGTTTTGAGGATAGACTTGATCTTGGGGATTCTCCACATTTGTGCTCCTATAGGACAAGTTGGGGTGGCTTCTATAGTTTGGATTGAAAGCTTTTTGATAGTAGCCTCCTTGGTTTTGGATGTAGCTCACCTCTTCTTGAACATCTTGGCAAACTTCCTTTGCACCTTCTTGATTTCCTTCAAATTCCCCAGCGAAATGGACTTGTCTCTTGTTGGAAACTTGTCCAATTTATCACTAAGCTCTTTGATTCTTCTGTCTTCTCCCTTAGACTCTCTCACAGTTCTATCATATCCTCTTCCATAGCATTGGTTGCTTTGAGCGAGATTTTCCACTAGTTGTTCACCTTGCTCTATGGTCAAGCTTGCAAAATCTCCATTACTAGCGGTATTTAGGGCGATGTGATACTTTTCCTCAATACCACGGTGGAATATCCCTAAGAGTGCTTCCATTGAAACTCCGTGATGAGGACAAGAACGCGTGTATCCCTTCAACCTTTCCCATGCCTCATACAAAGTTTCATCCGGCCCTTGTTGAAAACTTGTGATCTCGTTTCTAATCTTTGCCGTTCTTTGGTTTGAGAAGAACTTAGATAAGAATCGCTTCTTACACTCTCCCCATGTGGTGATGGAAGATGTGACAACACTCTTCTCCCATTGTGAAGCTTTATCTCCAAGAGAGAATGGAAAGAGAGTCAACTTGATGACATCTTCGGGTACTCCATTCATCTTAACCGTTGCACAAAGACGCTCAAAGTTATCCACATGCTCTATAGGGTGCTCCATGGGCAAACCGAAGAAACGATTGTTTTGCACCATGTTGATCAAGCTTGACTTGATCTCCCAATTGTTGTTCCCGCAAGGTGGAGCTCTAATACCCGTCCTTGTGCCATTGGTTATAGGTTCATCAAAGTCGCCTATTCTTCTTGGTTCTCGTGGTTGGTGAATGGGCTCTTTAGCTCCCACATTTCCTTGTAATCCAACTCCATGAGCCTCTCGCTCTTGATCATTTCTTGGTGGCTCCATATTCAATCTCCTCAAATGATCTTGTCGTTCCTTTTCTCTTCTCGTCTCTCTTTCCAAACGCCTAATATCCAAAACAAGGGGCTGGAGGTTTGTTGGTCCTCTACTCCTCAAGTTCATGCACCTATGGAGTTTAGGAAAATCAAACTCAAAAGAGACAAGTTAGTATCAAAAAGAAAAATAAAGACTTAGTCTTAATCAAATACCAAATCCTAATGGCTATTGCTAAACTCCCCGGCAACGGCGCCAAATTTGATGTGTGTCAAATTGTATTTTATACCTAAACTTAGCTAACAACACACTCTAGTTGTTGTAGCATAGCATAGGGTCGAACCACAAGGAGTTAAGAATAACTACACTAGGAATACAAGTAATTAACTAAGCTAAGTGATTCAAAGGTTGTATTTTCGGTTTTTAAAATTCCTAATTCCAAAACTAAGTGAAACAAACGAAATGATAATGCAAATGTAAGGCAAACCAAACCAAATAAGTAAACAAGCACTAAACAAGATCAAAGCAAGACAATTCAAGGATAAGAAAATTCACAATGCAAAAGTCAACCGTAAAGTCAACAAACAAGAACTTGATCAAATATGGGAAACATGGGCTTTGGGCAAAGCATTTGACTTGGGATGATCATGACTAACTAATGATGCTAGGACTAATAATTCAAACTCAATTCTATGACATGAATCACACAAATAGACTAATCCACTCCCATGGTACTAATCCATTTATTAACCATTCAATTAAGCTAATTTTCCAATTGCAATCAAATGATCAATAATCATTAAGCATAAGTTCAATAAGCCACTAATCACCTTAAACATCAATTCCCATTGGTTAAGAATGAAAAGCAAGGTTAGGATTCTTCTAGACATTTTATCGAACACCTTCCGGGCATAAAATGTCCATGATCAAGATTTTGATTAGCTAAGTCTAATCTAGCATTAAGAACATCCTAATCTTTAGAAATCATAAGAATCTAAGCCTAAACATCATTAATCATCCATCAAACATCCCTAATCTACTAAGCCCAAAAACCCATAGAAAAACTACTCACTAATCATCATGCTAACTTCAAGAATAAACATAGATGAAGACATAATCATAAACAAGAGATGAAAGGTTAAGAAAACTTCACTAGAAATGGTAAGATGACAAAATCAAATCCAAAATCATAAGATAAGAGTTTGAGGTCAAAGAGGCAAGAGAAAAATCAGAACTAGGGTATTTTTATGTCTAAAATACATATATATAGTGAATAAAATCGGAACCGGGTCGACCCGAAACACTTGGGTCGGATCTCAAAAATTGCACTTGAGATGAGGCCATACCGAGGTCATGACTCCGGTATTGAGCCACGGTATGGCCTCTGCCATTTTGCTCCAAAATACTCAACAACCCATACCGAGGTCATGACTCCGGGATGGAGCCACGGTATAGCCTCTGCCATTTTGCTCCAAAATACTCAACACCCCATACCGAGGTCATGACTCCGGTATTGAGCCACGGTATGGGGGCTGTCATTTTGCTCCAAAATACCCCATACCGATGTCATGACTCCGGTATTGGGCCACGGTATGGAGGCTGTCATTTCTTCATTTTCTTCACTTCTTTGCCTTCTTCTTGGCCCCTTCTTGCATCCATTTGATCCATTCTTGTTTCCTCTTGAATCCTCATCATTTTGCATCCCGATTTCTCTCCAAAATGCCTCGAAGTGGAAACACCATCTCCAAACCTATAAAACACAAAAGAGAATGCAAATGCACCTAGAAATGCCTAAATGATATGCAAATGTGGGATGAAAATATGATTACCGCTATATAGAAATGGTGTAAAATATGAGAATATCAAAGTTCCGGGACACATTTTTTGCAACTAAGGAATCACCGATGAGATGCTTATGGTGTTGACACATTGTTATTATTACACTGCTAATGTTGGACTCATTTTCATACATGTAACAAGATTGATCGTTAATATATGATTTACTTCTGACTAACTATGTAACTTGAACGGATATTTTAATATTTGCATATAGCCGGTAAGTATTACGAGTACCAAGATGAAAAAGTTAGATATATATATATATATATATATATATATATATATAGTGCATGCATTTTTTGATAAGTAGATTACTAGATTGTATATAATATAGTATTTTAGCAATATTGAAACCTCAAACTATCGAAATTCCATCGGAATTCCGACGGATAGTTTTTTTTTACTTATATTTTGTAATTTTAATCTTACGATCTATTTTTTTCGTAGGAAACTCCGGTTAACGACAAGGGACGTATCTTCGGTTGTGTAAGTAAGACAAATAAATATTACTGATTATTACACATTATTTCAAAAAAAAAATATTAGTATGTAAATTGAAAAATATAAATAAAAAAAATCTGAAAGTCAATCGGAATTCCGTCGGAAATTTCCGACGGGTATTTAATTTTTTACTTATATTTTGTAATTTTAATCCTCCGACGGGTATTTAATTTTTTACTTATATTTTCTCAATTTACCATATAATATAATTTTTTTGAAATAATGTGTAATAATCAGTTATATTTATTTTTCTTACTTACACAACCGAAGATACGTCCCTTGTCGTTAACCGGAGTTTCCTACGAAAAAATAGAATTTTGTTTTTCTTATATTTTGTAATTTTAATCCTACGATCTATTTTTCGTAGGAAACTCCGGTTAACGACAAGGGACGTATCTTCGGTTGTGTAAGTAAGACAAATAAATATTACTGATTATTACACATTATTTCAAAAAATTATATTAGTATGTAAATTGAGAAAATATAAGTAAAAAAAAAAATCTGAAACTCCGTCGGAATTCCGTCGGAAATTTCCGACGGAATTCCGACGGGTATTTATTTTTTTACTTATATTTTGTAATTTTAATCCTACGATCTATTTTTTCGTAGAAAACTCCGGTTAACGACAAGGGACGTATCCTCGGTTGTGTAAGTAAGACAAATAAATATTACTGATTATTACACATTATTTCAAAAAAATTATATTAGTATGTAAATTGAGGACGGAATTCCGAAGGGTATTTAATTTTTTACTTATATTTTGTAATTTTAATCCTACGATTTATTTTTTTCGTAGAAAACTCCGGTTAACGACAAGGATCGTATCTTCGGTTGTGTAAGTAAGACAAATAAGTATAACTGATTATTACGCATTATTTCAAAAATTTAAAGAACGAAAGTCAAAGGTATAAAATACATTAAAAACTACTCGGAATCAGATGAATAATCTGAGGAACCCATAGAATCTAATGCCTCTTCAAATTCGTCACGCTCGTCATCCAAATCATCGAAGACGACATTATCTCCAAAACCTGTAAAATCCACCACAAGATCCACCTCAAGAGAAGAGGGTATCAAACCTAATACTCCAAGTTCATTTTGCTGCATCGGGTCGTGATCGGAAACCCCATCAATCCTGCCTCTCGGATATATCGATGTGACAGTAAGCCAAGAATCTGTCGAACTCATCACGTGAGGATACCGAATGTAACACACTTGGTCTGCTTGGGAAGCGAGCACAAATGGATCATACTTCTGAAGTCGTCTATCGGAGTGTACGGCTGTAACACCGAACTGGTTGTGGCGAACACCGTAACCCTCAATTGGGTTATACCAATCGCAGTAAAAAACAACACACTTCATACCGAGCATTCCTGGATATTGAATCTCTAAAATCTCACGGAGTACTCCGTAGTAAACAAGGTCATATGACGCTGAAGATATGCCGTAGTTTGAAGTTGTCCTGGTAGTTCCTTCTTCGTATATCTTGAAACCATATCCACGGGTAAAATACATTTTGTACGGCGTTGCAACGGATAGGGGGCGATGAACCAATTCCTGAAGCCATGTGGGAAATGATTGCCCTTCTTTAGTCAATGTCGTCACCTGAAAATAATAAATGAAATCTAAGTAATTAAGACGTAACATATGGGGGAAGATATGTTACGGTCCTAGCAACTTACATAATAGTGCATCCAATCTACAAATTCTTGCTCTTTTAGGGCAGTAATTTCTTCCTCGGTTAAATGGGGATACTCATATCATACTTGAGCTTCATAAATCCTGTACACAATAATTGTTAGACATGATAAACATATATGTGAAAAGAAAGATTGTTCGAAAATCTAAAAAGGTAACATGATATTAAAATTTACCTCTCGTACTCACTTATCTCATCCAAATTTGTAAGAATATAATATTGCAAATGATCACGCTCTTCATTTGTGAGCCTTCTCTATTTCTTTCCTTTTCCGCTAAGGCGCCCGATTTCGGTAAAGATACTTGGGACATATGCAGGGTAATAGGAGCGGACTCCTCCATCATCATTCCTACCGGGTCTCCTACTCTTGGTTTGGACTGTTGATGGGAAGTAGTAACTTCCGAAGTTACTGGTTTCTTCAATGATGTTTTGCGCAACTATGGAACCTTCGACTCTGCTTAAATTTTTCACCTTCTTCTTTAGATGAAACATATACCGCTCGAAAGGATACATCCACCTATACTGGACTGGCCCACCTAGTGTAGCTTCACGCGGTAGATGAATAGGCAGATGTTCCATAACATCGAAGAACGACGGAGGAAATATCTTTTCAAGGTTGCACAGGTATCTGTTCCTCTAGATTCCGGATCCCGTCAACAATAAGTGATCGAGTGCAAATATCTCTGAAAAACGAGGCTATGCCTGCAATTATAATGAGTAATATCAGTATGAAATGATAAACAATATTGTGGTATTTAAAAAAATTATAAAAATGACAGATACCTGCAATTGCTTCATGGACGTGTCGTGGTAAAAGACTTTCTACAGCAAATGGAAGAAGGCGCTGCATCAGTACATGACAATCATGACTTTTCATTCCAGAAAATCTCTCTTCTCGACTATCAACACAATTCTGTAGGTTAGACGCTGAAGAACTCTTGCTTGGAAGGCGCATCCAATCTAAAACAAGGGATAAGGGCTTTCCCTTTCGCATTAACATGTAGTGCCTTACGTGAGCATATAGTTTCCAAGTCTAATATGGAGTTCAAATTGTCTTTTGTCTTGCCTTTCACATTGAGAATGGTGTTCATTATGTTGTCGAAAAAGTTCTTTTCAATATGCATGACGTCTAGATTATGCCTCAACAGATGATCCTTCCAGTACGGTAAATCCCAGAATATACTTTTCTTGTTCCAGTTGTGCATCTCACCGACACCGTCAACAGGGTGGTGCCCATTACCACCACAATCGACCGTCCTCTCAGCTCCGTAATCTCGAAACTGATAAAGCATTGAAACACCGTCAACTTCTGGAGGTGGACCTTCATACACTTGTTTGTTCTTTGTAAACAGAGTGGTGTTGTTCCGATATGGATGGTCCATAGGTAAAAATCGCCGATGACAATCAAACCAACACATTTTTCGACCGTGCTTCAGTTGGAACGCATATGTACTATCTTGGCAATGTAGGCAAGATAACCTCCCATGCGTTGACCATCAAGACAACATACCATATGCTGGAAAATCGCTTATTGTCCACATAAGCACCGCATGCATCATAAAAGATTGTTGGCACGAGACATCGTAAGTCTCAACCCCATGCTCCCATAACTGTTGTAACTCATATATCAAAGGTTGTAGGAAAATATCCAGTGACTTCTTAGGATGCTCTGGTCCAGGAACTAGAATCGTGAGAAACAAAAACTCTCGTTTCATGCATAAAGAGGGGGCAAATTATACGGTGTCACGATAACTGGCCACAATGAATACTGTCTCCCATGCTTTCCGAAAGGATTGAAACCATCTGTGCTTAATCCGAGGTATACGTTCCTATTCTCTGACGCAAACCAAGGATACACATTCTTGAAATGTTTCCATGCATCTGCATCTGAGGGATGAGCAATTGTCCCTTCGCTTGTATGCTCAGCATGCCATCTCATAGGACCCGCAGTGCGCTCAGATTGATACAACCTCTTCAATCACTCTGTTAATGGTAAATACCACATCCTCCTAAATGGAATCAGAACTCTTCCACCAGTTTCTTTATATCGAGGATAGTGACAAAATCGACAATGTAGCAGGTCTGAATCCGCTCTCCAATATATCATACAATTGTTCTCGCATACATCAATCATCTGATACGGCAATCCAAGACCTTTCACAAGCTTATGTATCTCATAAAACGAAGATGGTGCAAGGTTATCTTCCGGCAATATACCTTTCACAAAAGCAGCAATATCATCCACACACTTTTCGCTCAAATTATGATCTGACTTTATTGTCATCAATCTGCTTGCTGTTGATAACGGCGATACCCCCTCTCTGCATCCTGCGTATAGCGGAAGTTTTGCTGCATCTAGCATATCAAAGAACCTTCGAGCTTCTAAATTAGGTTCTTCTACTCTATGCCCATCCTCAACAAACGCCGGTATATGTTCACGCCACAAATCATTCACCATCTGAACACTTTCTAAATTTTCTAATTCCGGGGTTCATTCATCTAACTTATCTCCAGCATATTGGTGACTACTACAAGCAAAATTCACCATCGAATCATCTTCCCCATGCGTATACCAAATCTTGTAACCCGACATAAACCCATTATTGAACAAGTGACTCCAAATCTTTTTTATCTCGAATGTTCTACGATTCTTACAATTAGCACAAGGACATACCATTTTACCGGTTTGCAAAGCCATGTCTTGGTTTGTCGCAAGTCCCATGAACTGCCTTATCCCAGCCTCATACTCTTCCGTCAACAGACCCGTGCTTGGAACCTGATAAGGTTTGTCCATCCACGAGCGAAAATAATCATTGGGAGGAGAATTGGACATTTTTATTGTAAGGTAAGAGATTTTTTTTTCTTTAGCATTTTTGTGAATGAGGGAAGAAGTGTATTTAAAGATGAAAAATCATTTTTTCTGACGGAATTCCGATGGAATTCCGACGGCTATGTGACCGTTACACAACGGTCCTATAACGGATATATACTCCGACTGATTTTCGACGAATCCATCAAAAATCGGTCGGAATGTGCAACGGCCATAAATCCGTCGGTATGTTCCGACGGATTCCGACGGGATATCGACAACTTCTATTTTCTCGGAAATCCGTCGGTATTCCGTCGGAAAATACCTACGAATTCGAGTTCGTTGGAATTTCACCTATTTTCTTGTAGTGATCAAGATCGCTGATAAAATTTTGCATACGAACCTTCCAGTATCTATCATTTGATAAATCAAGTCGTGGTGGTCTTGTCATAGACGTACCTTCTTGATATGTATCCATCAATCTTGATTTCAAACTCTGTCCTACTTCCTGAACTATGTTTATATCCTCACCCTTGATCTACCCGAAACAAGACAAAATCTCTATCGAGAACCCGTTCTGATACCACTTGTAAATGCTGGAGAGACAAAAATAAAGTACAGAAAATAAAAGAGAGACGAAATTTTCTTTTTGAATTCACTAGAATATGAAAGCAAATACAACCAATTTTCAAACGCATAAATCAAACACAACCTTCTTGAATTACTGCTCTGTTCTATAACATGAGTTTTTCAGAATAACCTAATCATGAGTTAAACTCCCCCGAGTCTAGACTTCAATTCTCTAGAATCTTCGAAACACCGTCACACACGTACGTCAACACAACGCACCACCAATGACACCAAAGACTCCAATATGCTTGATCACCACAAGCACAAAACAGCGACACTCCATTGCACACGATCTCTCAATATAAAACTCTCTAGGTTTTTTATTTTTTTAAATCACTTTTCTCATAAGGTCACGTCTCTCCTTTTATAGCAGACCTAAACTTGCGCTTTAAGTTTCTAATATGCCTTTTCTCTTCAAGTAAACTTCATTTTTACTTATATGATTCTTTTTCTCTTCAAGCAAATATCTTTTTTCTTTTTTTGACTCTACCAACACTTATACATCTCAATACTCGAATTTCTCACCAACAATCGCACAGCTCAACTTCCTGTATCCCATTTCTAGATATGCTAAGAAACTGAGTGGTGTTGTTTGCTCATCCACCCAAGGGGAGAATCAATCGATATATAACCTCCACAATTTCTTAAATTTGTTGGTTTCATCGTTGCTTTAATAACTTGGGCTTGTTAACTTGGAATAATATGAAGAAATGATATATGATAACTCCAAATAATTTTCTTCCTAATATATTTTTGATATTTATCTTATTTTTAAAATTGTATTTGTGTACCGTTTTATTTTGTAGATGATTAGAAAAATAATTTTCCTGAAAAATAGATTTATTAGGTAGATAGGACAAAGAAAAAATAAAGAAAGATTGAGGGGAGAGGAGGTGTCGAATCAGACGACAGATGTGAGCGGAGGTTAACTGAAATCAAACACACAAAATTAGTTCCAGCTCTGTATAGATATATAAACTTAGCCAAAACGTTAAATAAGTTCAAGTTGCACTCAAGTATATTAGGCTGACTTTTAAAAACCTAATCTGTTTAGACAGCTTATTAACGCCGATGCTTTTCAAAAAATAAATTAAAATGTTATTTTACTTACAACTATTTGTTTTAAAATTAGCAGAAAAGCTGTCGTACGAATTCTTTTTTATTATAACATCACTGTCGTACGAATTAATGTAACCAATTCCCAACATAGGTGGTTTAGTCGGTACCACATTACGTATGATTGATACCTTCAGACGACCCATCGAACTTCTACAGTCTATATACTAACTAAGTCAACCATTCTATAAATACTTTGAACATTCCTTAACCACTAACAATTAGATTTAGAACCTCTCCGCACATTCTTATATTAGATTTAATTTGTTGTCGAATTATTTCATCTTTATAAATGGACATTTTGTGACATTACCTCGATCCACGTTTTGATCATATCAAATATGTACATGTGTGTTAAAAAAAGAGAGCATAGTGTGTGTTTTTAAGATTAAATTCCATGGAAAAAGAGTTTACATCCGGAGCCCTAATTAACGCCAATAAAGATGTCATGACTTTGAAATATTATAGTCAGAATTCACAATTATGATTTCTTTCTGTCTTCATCACTGAAGTAGGGATGTTTTAGAACAACTGGAAAGTATACGGTTTTTTCAAATGATTTCTATAAAATGTAGGGGCTATAAAAACAATATCTTCCACTATCATAGAGCATGCACGTATAAATAAGCCCATGAAAAATACATTTTCGTTTCTTGGTGACCGAAGAATCAAGCATGGCTCAAGCTTCTTTTATTTGCCTTCTCCTCAGTTTTTCCATCATAATCCTTTCTAATGCAGCCGGTTAGTTATTCAACTTGAGTTTTTAATTAACTCAAAATATTTCTTTGATTGTTATGTAAGTGGATTAGACTGAATTTTAGTTAATCTGATGGAGCTGGGTTTCAGACATAAGCATAGACTGTGGATCATCAAGCTCGCACATTGATGCGGACAACAGAACGTGGGTGGGAGACACGGACTTTGTAACCACCGGTTTGACGTCCACATTTAAACCATTAGTCAAAACCGCTGATTCTCTAACCACGCTCCGGTATTTTCCTACGGGCGAGACCAACTGTTACTCCAACATTCCGGTCGATAAAGGTGGGAAAGTGTTAGTTAGGACGAGATTCAACTATGGGGACTACGACGGAGAGGACAAGGCTCCCAAGTTTGATGTCGTGTATGATGGAAAACATCGAGACTCGGTCGTCACAACGACATCGATCAGCGGTACTCGATCGGAGGCGATATTTATCCCTGAGAGCGGGAATACTAGTGTTTGCTTTTTCCGTACGTTTTTGAACGAAAACCCTTTTGTGTCTACCATTGAAGTACGGAGGTTGGACGACTCCATGTACACCAATCTTGGCCCCAAGGAAGGTTTCATTCTCCAGCAACGCACCGCCTACGGTAGGGTACAGGAATTAGTAAGGTAAACATATAAATGTGTACCATCGGATTTAATCTAGGCGATTAACAATTTGTTTAGTATGCATATTTTTAAATCATCTTCGGAAAATTTTCTTTTATCAGAAACTGTTCCATTGTTCCTGTTACAGTCTTGGTTTGGTACAATGAAACCGGAATTTCTTTGGAAACTTTAGGTAGATCCAAAGTTAGCAGTTCAATTGGTAAATAATTGTAAGAAATTATCGGATATCGTAACTAATCCGTAAATTTTTATTGTTTAAAGCAATTTTCTAGTATCATTCGTCCTGCCCTTGTTGATTAAAAGTAAAACAAAATAGATAAATATTAAGCATATGCGTGACAAAATATCGATCGTCCTATTAATTCCTAAACTTACATTTACAGGTCCCCATTTGATCCTTATGATAGAATTTGGGCGCCAACACCACTTTCGACCGTAACTCTAACAAGTGCTGCCATTTCTATCAACACAACAGAGGCTGATAATCGACCACCGGAGATTGTTCTTCGGACCGCTTGGTCGCAGAAGGACATGGCTTTCTATGATATAAGCCTACCTTTTTCCGGAGTAACATTTTACATTGTCCTTTATTTCTCGGAACCACTAAGCCTTGGTTCCGAACAAAAGCGGTCTTTCTACGTTTACTATGAGAACAAGCAAGTGGGTCCAAGCCTAATTGTGCCACCTTTCGGGGCAGTGACGCAAGCGGTTTTGAGGGCTGTGGTGACGACTAGCCTTCCCTATCTGACATTTAAAGCTACACCAGACTCGAATTTGAACCCACTCATCAACGCACTCGAGCTCTATGTCATTAGCAATAGTGGTCGAAACGGGACGAATTCAACGACCACCGGCGGTGGAGGTAGTCCTAGCACTGGCGGTAGTGGCGGCAGCCCTAGCACTGGCGGTGGTGGCGGCAGCCCTAGCACTGGCGGTGGTGGCGGCAGCCCTAGCACTGGCGGCAGCTCTGGTGGAAGCAAATCCGGTACTTATTCTTTTTCAGAATCTTATATGGTCTACTAATCTTTTATGCTTCTATAAATATATTGGTATTCTTGTGAGTGGATGTACCATTTGATAGATTAAATATCCTCATGAGTCATGAAAATACCATGGTACAGAAAGAGAAAAAAATGATTAGAATTATCTAAGAACTTCATTTGAAAGAAAAAATTAGAACCATTTGATAGATTAAATATCCACTTAATCAATATGATTAGCATTATCTAAAAACTCAATTTGATAAGTTAGATATTCACGTTAAAACATATTATATACAGGAAAAACAAATGTCAAATAAATAAAAAGGGTAAGTCGTTTAAATTGGTGGAAATTCACTCTTGTTCGCTGGACAATGAAATAGCCTTTGGCTCCAAATGGTTTGTACGAATGGAATAGGTAGAATTATATGAGTGGAAAAATTAAGGAGGTTGGATGAATTTTTTTGTTCCACTAGTTCCTCTACTATTTTTAGAGGAATATGTTCCTCCAATTTTGTTCATGTTTTCAAATTTTTTTGGGTGAAATGAGTGGAATTACCTTTTTAATTTTCTTTTAACCCAAATGGTAAATATTTAGAGACAATTCCACCAATTTTTGTTTCACTCAAATAATAAAAGTTTAGAGGAATATAATACTTAATTCCACCAATTTTTATTCCTCTAAATATAAAACCATTTACACCCTTTATTGTTTTCGTAAAATGACTATTTTTACTCAAATAATTAATGGTTTCACATTTAATCGCTGGTTCGAGTCGAATTTGTTTATAATGTGTATGAAGATTCTTCAGGGAAATCCGAAGGGGAGAAAAGCAGCAACTTAGGTTTACCTCTTGGTCTTTCAATTCCGTCGTCGATTATTGTTCTTGGAACTGGTGGTTGGGTCGCCTGGAAATTTTTCAACAAACCCAAGCGCAACCCCGAATCAGAAAGTATATATATCATCCTCTTTTTTTCTTTCACGAGTATAGATATCCTCCTTTTAGTACTAATAAACTCATTTACTCAATAGATATTATTTGAATTTCTGATTATTCCTTTTTTACATTGGTATAATTTTTATTTGAAATAAATCGACGTGCACGAAATTTTGTTGCAGGGCCACTCACCACCACCACCCATCATCATCATTATGGGAATGAACACACGATCATAGCAGGGAAAATAGAAAAGGCAATACAGACACAGAGTACTTAGCGATGACCACGACTCCAATCATCACCCTCCAATCTATGTTATTCTTTCTTTCTATTTATTGGTTTTTAGATGTAATTTACTATTTTGGTCTTTCCATCATATGTTATGTTTCACATAATTCGTGATTGTTTTGTTTTTTATTTGTTGGTAGAGTCACCCACTACCAACAATTGTGATTCCTCACAGAATGCTAAATTGAGTACACTCAAGAGTGACATATGGGTTTTGACCCTACACTACAAGAAAACTGCAGAAGAGGGACTACTTTTTGCGACACTTTTTTTAGTCGTAAAATATTGTGATTTTTTTGTGACTATTTTGTGACTATTAAGCGACTAACACATATTTGGAGGCTATATCGTCGCATATTTACGACGAATTTTAAAAGTCGTTAAATAGTCGTAGATATGAGACTAAAGTAAGACTATTTGCAAAGTAGTCGCAAAGAGAGACGAATTAGCGACAAAATTATGAGTCGCAAAATGTAGTCGCAAAATTAGTCACAAATTGCGACTACTTAGCCACTGGTTAGGAGCGTCACATTTCAGTCACAAAACGGTAACAAACGAAAGTAGGTGGAAATGTGCAAAATATGTTTGCGAGGTAGGTATACCTAAATTTTGTGACTCTTTTTGGGTAGTCACAAAGGAGTGACAAATATTTTTCTATAAAATAACCGACGTCCTCACCCATTTGAGCAGAGAAGAAAATATTGAAATATAGAATGTGAGAATTTTTTTTTTATTTTTTTTTTAAAAGAGAGAAAATTAGAAAAAAGAGAGAAAAAAATGTGGAATTCATCCCGAGAGTGGATGTATAATAGAATCGATCCACGTACAAATAATCTCTCGAGTGAGTTTTTGGAAGGGGTCGAGCATTTCATGAATTTCGCAAGTAGCTAGGAAATAGCTTTAAGCAGTGGAGGTAAGTTTTACTGCCCTTGTGCTAAATGTCAAAATTCAAGTTTAAAGCTAGCAAGAACAGTTTCGGAGCATTTGCATAGTAGAGGATTTATGCAAGGATATTATGTTTGGTTTGAACACGGTGAAGATTATAATGTCGTTGGGGCAGGCACGAGTAGTCATTATGCTAATGTTGATTTTAGTAGTGGTAATCAACCAATAAATTATGATGGGGGGAATGTATATGATAGGATGGTAAATGATGCATTTCATGGTTCTACGCCATTTAATGAATATCATGATCATGAACATGATCAAAGTGGAAATGATCATGTTCATGAAGAACCTACCCATGAGGCGAAACGATTCTACGACATGTTAGATGCTGCAAATACTCCACTTTATGATGGTTATCATGATGGTCATTCAAAGTTATCATTAGCTTCTCGGTTCATGAACATTAAGGCAGACCATAATTTGTCTGAAACATGCATGGATTCATGGTCCGAATTATTTACGGAGTATTTACCAGAGGGTAATCAGGCAACCGGTTCATACTACGAGACAGAAACATTGATGCGAAAGCTAGGATTGCCGTACCATACATTTGATGTATGTGTAGATAATTGTATGCTCTTCTGGAAAGAAGATGAGGACTTGGAGCATTGTACGTTTTGTGGAAAACCAAGATATAAGGATAGTGAGGGACGAACAAAAATACCATTCAGTCGTATGTGGTATTTACCTATCACTGACAGATTGAAGAGGATGTACCAATCAAAGAAGACTGCATCATCGATGAGATGGCATGCTGAGCATGTGTCAGAAGACGGAGTAATGTGTCATCCATCTGATGCGGCAGAGTGGAAGAATTTCAATCAAATGCATCCGAGTTTCGCAGCGGAAACGCGAAACGTTTATCTTGGATTATGTACAGACGGTTTTAATCCTTTTGGTATGTCAAAAAACCATTCGTTGTGGCCTGTGATCATGACACCCTACAACTTACCCCCGGATATGTGCATGAAAAGAGAGTATTTGTTTCTTACGGTTTTGAATTTGAGACCAAATCATCCACGAGCCAGTCTTGATGTCTTCCTCCAACCACTGATCGACGAGTTAAAGGATTTATGGAATAACGGAGTTGAGGCGTATGATGTGTCATTAGATAAAACCTTCAACCTTAAAGCTGTTATGCTGTGGACGATAAGCAATTTTTCGGCATATGGTATGTTGTCGGGATGGACGACACATGGAAGACTGTCGTGTCCAATTTGTATGGATGAGACAAATACTTTCCAATTGCCGGCTGGTAGGAAGACATGTTGGTTTGACTGTCACAGAAGATTTTTGCCCATCAATCATCCGCTGCGGAAGAATAAAGTAAATTTTTGGAAGGGAAAGGACGCAAAGAACGACTACCCACCTCAATCATTGACTGGTGAACAAGTGTTATATGAGCGTATACGTCATGTCGGACCACCTAAAACATCTGATTGTGGTGGAAATGGACATACAAAAAAAAGGACGGCTATGGGGACTGGCATAATTGGCATAAAGAAAGCATATTTTGGGAGCTACCGTACTGGACCGATCTCAATCTAAGACACAATCTTGATGTGATGCATATCGAGAAAAATGTTTTCGATAACATCATGTATACTGTTATGAATGTTAAAGACAGATCAAAAGACACAGTTAAGTCAAGATTGGATATCGCAAGATTTTGTGCTCGGAAAGATTTGCATGTCGATGATCGAGGGAGAGCTCCATTTCCTATTTGGAGGTTGACTTCAAAAGCGAAAGAATCTTTACTACAATGGGTCAAGAATGAGGTTAAATTTCCAGATGGTTATGTAGCAGATTTAGCAAGTTGTGCAGACATCAATGGTGGAAAGTTTTCGGGAATGAAAAGTCACGACTGCCATGTATTTATGGAACGGTTGCTTCCGTTTGTCTTTGCAGAACTTCTGCCCCGTAACGTGCACCAAGCATTATCAGGTATATATATTTATATATTATCGTTTAAGTATTTCTATTATACATTGGAACTTATATATATTAATTAGTGAAATATTTGTAGGGATTGGTGCATTTTTTCGTGACCTAAGCAGTAGATCATTGGATCAAACCCGCGTCCAAATTCTGAAGGACAACATTGTCATGATTTTGTGTAATTTGGAAAAAATCTTCCCACCTTCTTTCTTTGATGTGATGGAGCACTTACCTATCCACCTGCCATACGAAGCAGAGCTTGGTGGTCCTGTGCAATATAGGTGGATGTATCCGTTCGAAAGATTTTTTAAACATTTGAAAGGCAAAGCGAAGAACAAAAGATATCCAGCGGGATCAATTGTTCAATCGTACATGAATGATGAGATATCTTATTTATCAGAACACTACTTTGTATCACAAATTTCTACAGCTAGCAGAAGAAGGTAATAATTTAATTAATATGTATGTTAATATTTCTATTATGATTTGCTTCAAATAATGAAGGGTAAATGTTGCAGGGCAAGTCGGTATGATGAAGGTGAAGTACCCATATATCCTGTACCGGTACCGGATATATTTACTGAAGTAGGTCGTCCAAGTGGCAAATGCAGTGAATTTTGGTTAAGCGAGAAAGATTATAAGTGCGCACATTCATATGTTTTGCGGAATTGTGACCATTTTCGGCCGCTTGAAAGGTAACTATGCCTTTTCTACATTAATTTAAGTTAATTTTATCTATTTTTTAGATACTTTAGTGTATAATTAGATATTATTATTTGCAACACAGATTGTTGGATGCGCAAATTCGATTCGAATACCCAGAACTATCTGATGCTGAGGTCACGGCTAAAAGAGATGAAGATTTTCATCAATGGGTCCGCCAATATGTATGTATTCCCACCGAGTACATTATATTATTAAATTATAATTTTTTAATGGTAATTGGCATATTTTCTACGTACTTTATAGGTAAGATCAATGCAAAGTGATGAAAGTTTTCCTACTTTGGTGCATGAAATAGTGGAAGGTCCAGAAAATAAAGTAAGATCGTGGCCCATGTATTTTACAAGAGGGTATTTGTTTCACACGCGTTGTCACGGAATGACGCGAAAAAATGAATTATGGGGTATGTGTCCGAGGGCAAAATTATTCTGAAGCATCCGAAGAGGATGATTTTTATGGGACAGTAGAAACTATCATGGAGCTCCAATATCCCGGATTTGTGAATTTAAAGATCATACTTTTCTATTGTGAATGGTTTGACCCTACGATTGGAAAAGGCACTCGAAAAAGCGAGGGAGGCATTGTTGACGTGCTCACATCACGGAAATATCAAAACTACGAACCATTTATTTTAGGTGTAATTTTCCTGTTTTAACTCATTGTATATGTATATGTTTGTATATATATTTATAAACTTCTAATTTAAATTTTAATTAACGGCAGGGTCTCAAGCTGATCACGTTTGTTATCTTCCTTACCCATATACTAAACGCCCTCGGCATACAGTGCTGAAAGTTAATCCGAGGAATCGTGTTCAAGGGAAGTTTAACGAGAAAGAGCTGGTCATTTTGCAACAAACAGATGATAATGGCATGGTGGATATGGTTGAAAAAATAATTGTCGATAGTTTAGTCGACGGAAACCATCCAGGTGAAAAATTGATTTTGAAATTGAGGACGTTGAACCAGAAGATGAATTTCAAGTAAATTTATCATCTTCAGAGGATGATGATGAAATTTGAATATCTGAGTATGTACTTTTAATAAATAAATGTTTGTTATATACCCTTGTTTAAATTTTAAATAAATGTTTGTTATAGCTCACTGGTAATGCAATATAAAACGACGTAAAGGTCTCATGTTCGAATCACAGGACCGATAATATTTTTGAACTATTATCACAGGTAGTCACAAAAGCGTCATAAATTACTCACTATTTTGCGACTATCTTGCGACTAAAATGTGAGTAAGTGACTGATTTGTGACTGTTTACCAACTCTCCCTAAATTTTCGTGTATTTAGCCTAAATTTTCAAGAAAAATTATTTTATTTACGTACATACGTAGATGTGAACTATATAGTATACTAAACATATATATATATATATATATGGATTGATAATATTTTTGAACTATTATCACAGGCAGTCACAAAAGCGTCATAAATTACCCACTATTTTGCGACTAACTTGCGACTAAAATGTGAGTAAGTGACTGATTTGTGACTGTTTACAAACTCTCCCTAAATTTTCGTGTATTTAGCCTAAATTTTCAAGTAAAATTATTTTAGTTAGGTACATATATAGATGTGAACTATATAGTATACTAAACATATCTATAATAGTTAAATAAATTAACTTTCAACTTCAGTTTTTTTTTTGCATCTAAGTAAGCCAAATAACACTTGTTTTTCAATCTTATGTTTGATCATAATTTAAATTTTTCTAAATTGACTCTATTACTTATATTATACCCTATATAATCAAACACATAGTTAATATATGAAAAACATTTTGTGACACCCTATGGCTCATAATTTTGGGTCTAAATGTTTAGGGTTTAGGGTATTGGTTTGTGACTACAAAAAAACGTCGCAAAAGAGTAGTACATTTGTAACTAATTAGAGACGACTTGTTTGTTTGCGACTGTTTTGTGACTACCCCAAAAAATTTCAAATTTTTTGGGTTTGAAATTATTTGGGCTTTTGGCCGAAATGTTTGGGCTTTTGGGCGCCTAATTCTCCCCCTTAAAATATTTTTGCGACTAATTAGAGACTACCTTCCGACCCTTTTGTAAAACAAGTATCAAATATCTGAGTTCCAAATCATTTGTACGATCAACCCTAATTTTTCAATCTCTCTCGCAGCCTATGCGATTCTGCATGTTCTATATCTGAATCTTCGTTATCTCTTCCGATTACCTTCTGTTTCTTCCTTTTTATCATCTTTAGGCTATTCTCTTTGCCGATTACCTATTTTCCTACACAAAAATCAAACCCTAAATCAAACACAACTTCTCTCGATCTATCTATTTCAATTCTTCTTTTTTGTTCTTCATGGCTGGAAAAGGCAAACCCGGTCGCGGGAAAGGAGTTAGAGCCGGTGGTGGTGGTAGAGGAAACGGTGGAGGGGCTAGATCCACACTCGGTGGTGGTGGATCCAAAGGCAGAGGCGGTGAAACCTCATTCGGAGGGGCTAGATCCACACTTGGTGGTGGAGCCAACGACAGAGGTGGTGAAACCTCAGTCGGACCTACTCGAGTCTCAGGCAGAGAAGGAAGACTCTGTGCTGGTGGTAGAGGAAACGGTGGAGGGACTAGATCCAGAGGCGGTTCTGGTGGATCCAACGGCGGTTTTGGTGGATCCAACAGCGGAGGTGATGCACCATCAGTCGGATCTGATCGAGTCTCAAGCGGAGAAGGAACACCAAGAGTCGGAGCTGGTAGATCCATCGTTGATGGGATCAGCGGAGTCCGTGGAGTATCATCGCACTCCTCTAACCCCTCCTCTCAGGCCACAGTATCTGTGTCCAGATCAGTTCTCCCGGCTTAGTATCCACCGTCGACACAACCGCAAGCTCCTCATCACATCCACAGGCCTATGCACAACCGTTAACAGCCTCTGCCGGTTCAAATTCCTGAGCCGCAGCCACAGCCAGTCTTGTTTCACCAGGAACAAGAAGAAGATGATGAGTATCCCGACCATGAGCTTGATGTCGAGGAAGAAAACGGGGTTGATGCTCCCAACCCAGAGATGGAAGACTTCCAACAGATGTTGAATGATCTATTGCATCTTCCTGGCCGAGAACAGCTGCCTCTCTTGTCCGAGCATCCAATCCCCCACGTCAATACTACGTGGTAACGTCTCTACTTGTATCAACTTCTAGTAATGTGTACTGGTAGTTGTATCATGGTCTTGTCATGTGAATGCTTGTCTAAGTGTCTACACATTGATCACTCTGTTGTTTACTCGCTTGTCTATCAGTCTACTTGCTTGTTGGATAATCTGAGTGTTGTTGGATAACCTTAACAATGTGTTTATATTTTATGTAATAGGTTTACCTGGGATCAAGGGAAATTGACTAGGGTGATTGCTGGAATCTTTCGGCGTAAGTTTGATGGTCCTTACTTCAGCTGGAAGGTTACTCCAATTCACGTACAAGAACGCTATTTCAGAACTTTTGCGGTAATGTTTTCATGTAACTCTTTTTTTCCAAGTTATAATTCTTATGACAGATCGATGCTAACCAATATCTTGTTACGTAGCGGAAGTACAATTGGGATGTTGGGATTACAGAGGTTGTGAGGGAGCATTTCTTGAAGATTGCAAAGAAACGGATGAAAGGAATAGTAAGCCAGGCTAAGAACAGTGGTGCAAGGCCATATTGGATTTCCCCTATGCTTTGGACTCAAATGTGGCAGCATTGGGATACTCCTGATGCAGTAGAGAGGAGCTCTACTGCTTCACAGTCCCGCAACTCCGATCGTGGCTGTCTCAGAAATCCTACTTGAGAGTTCAACAGGAAATGGTAAACCATTTATACTTCCTTTCTAATTATAAACACACATATCTACACTAACATGTTTGCCTATCATTACAGGAGGAGGAATTAGGTCGTCCTGTTTCGTTTGGAGAAATTTTTGTGCAGACACATACAAGGGCCGATGGCTCCTTTGTTGATCACAAAGAAAAATAGGTTGCAGAGGCTTATGAGAAGCACCTAGCAGAAGTAATGTCTGAGGATGATCCCAATGGCCCAGAAACTTCACAGAATTGTTCTCAACAATCTTCTCATCGCACCCTCACAAT
Organism: Pseudoturritis turrita; assembly: GCA_900406555.1. Taxonomy (NCBI): domain Eukaryota; kingdom Viridiplantae; phylum Streptophyta; class Magnoliopsida; order Brassicales; family Brassicaceae; genus Pseudoturritis; species Pseudoturritis turrita. The sequence goes on from OVBL01000491.1 coordinate 238,920, forward strand.
CGAAGAAAAGAATGAGATATTTCTCAAGGTATTTTCCTTTCTCTTATGCTTCTTACTTTAGGCTAGCTTGTCTTTCTTTGCTGTCTGCTATTGCTTTATGTTTTTGCTTATCAATTGTTATATGAATTTTGCATGATCTTCTGTTTCGGTATCTGATGAACTTGTCCTTTCACAGTTGTAGTAATAGTTTTTGTTGCTTGACTATCATTCTGGTTTATGGACTGTTACTGAATGAATGCTAGTTTGAATATGTTGTTCATCTTTGACCTTCTTGTTCTGAATATTTCTGTTGTTGGTTAAGCATCTTTCTCAAATCATTAAACAGGTCTGAAATATGGTTTTGGTTTTGGCGTTGGTTTAAACAGATTTGAAACATCTTCATTCTCAAATATAGTTGTAGTGAATCAATCTGGTTTTGGTTTTGAATCATTACGTTTTGAATCATCTAGTGAATCAATCTATGTACTTGGTTTTTTTGCATAATTAAGAACCATAATTGGTGGACTATCTGATTTTTTTTTTGTTCTTTTAGTGTACTCAGACTGATACCAAGGGAAATCCATTTGGACTTGGACAACTCACTGATCTGATTGGCAAAGGGAAAAGGAAAGAGAGTTATGCAAGCTCTTCTATGACATCGCTTAAAGAGATCCATGAACAACTTGACACAGCTCGTCGTAAAATAGCAGCTCAAGAAGAGGATAATGCTCGACGTGATGACGAGGCACGGCAAGCTCAAGCTCGTATCTCTGAAATGGAGAAGCTGCTCACATACATGAAGAACATTGATCCCCGCATAGCAGCTTACATGAGTGAACAGGCTGGCTTGGTTCATAGAAACTCTCCTTCCCCTGCAACAGGCACCATATCACCTTCTGTACCAGGCATCATATCACCTTCTCGACCAGGCACCACACCCTAGAACACTATATTTTTAATTTTTGCTTCTAAAACTTTACCTCTTATGTGTTTGAATATCTATAGTGTTTCTGTTTTGGTCAAAACTTAGTTTGTGTTACTACATCTTAAGTCTATGAATAGATTTTTTAGCATTTCGTATATTTTTTTACTTTTGACTTTCAAATTTCTGAGAAAATATATCAATATATATATATATCTTAATATATATATTTTTTTTGGTTACTGAAGTCGCAAAACGGTTGTATTTTTGCGACTGATTTGCGACACTAACACTAAAGGAACCAACCAAAAGGGTCACATTTTAGTTGTTCATACGCGACTCTTTAACATCTATTTTGCGACTCTAAACATTCAGTTGCCACTAACATTTTAGTCTGAAAAATGTCGCACTTATATGACTAAAAGAATCGTCACAAATTAGTCTCTAAATCACGACCACAATACTCAGTCGTATATTAGTCGCAGATGTACGATTGTCTCTCTTTAGTCATTAATTTACGACTACTTTACTTCATCTTAAAGTAGTCATAAATTAACGACCAGTTGCGATAGTCACAAAATAGTCTCTCAATTACTACCATTTTGCGACTAATTTTTTTTGCTACCAACATTTTGCGACTATTTATTTTAGTCCCTAAGTAGTCGGTAATTGTCTTTTTGCGACCATTTTGCGACTATTTATGGAGTCGCTCAACTGCTGTTTTCTTGTAGTGCTAACACAATACAAATACAGGACTATCATGTCTAAACATAAAGTAGACTTAAGGGGTTTGTTTGTCCCCAAAGGATGAGAAAGGTTTGGTGACAAGAAGATTGACTTAAGGTACCTAAGACGGTCTTTTGATGAGTACGACGATTCGCGATAGTCACAATCCCGAGAAGAGTGATGTCTTGATTTATCTGACGGCCCACCTGAATCCTTCAGTCTATCTCTTGACCGATGATGACTTCGGTCTTTTAGTTTGTCTCTGTCCCTATCACTCTCCTTGTCAGAATCTCTGCCTATGTCTCTGTGAGACCTAACCATGTCCCTCTCTCTACCTTATTCCTTCTCTCTATCACTCTCTCCTACTTTACTTTTTTCCTCCCTCGAGTCTCCGACAATTGGCAGACTATTTGACTCAGCATCGCTCTTCTTCAAATCTGTAGCCTTTTCATGAGGTGTTGTAATCATTCCATCCTTCATCCGGAAGTACACTTGGTATCGACATCATCGCCAACTGTCGGTAAAACATCATGTAAAACAGTGGCAAAGTACTTCAAACCAAACTCTGATAAAAGGCAAAAGAAAATGCACTTGGATTTTAGATTTTGCCAAACCGACAAAATAAAAGAACGGCTCTGCTTCAACCAACCCTACACAACATGTAATCTGGCAAAGCTATTCTGTTTGCTCCTATAAGAAATGAACTCAATATGATATGGACAATAATCTCGTGCTTTCGCATAAATAAAAAAACTTAGATAGCGATCTACCTCACCTTTGTAGCTGAATGAGCTTGAGATTTCCCGGATCTACTGGAAAATGTAAATGGCTTCCCATCCTTACAAACTGAGATATACTGAGCCTTTGGAAGACTGTATAGATGATCAAGAACTCTATACACTTCGTCAATACTAGATTTATATGCATCAAATGCTTTCCACCAGGGTGGATTCTCTGGGACAGGTACTTGAAACCTACGCGCATCAGCATACACGACCCCACAAGCCACAACCTCACTTTTGAACCTTACACAAAGGGTTGTACAGACTGCATATATATACATATCGCAAGAGATCAGATAAGAAAAAATCGTAAAGGAATGATCAGATACTGAAAAAGCATGACAAACATACTCAAATCAAAATAGAACAGTGCATATGTTATGCCGAGCTTCAGCTTTAAAATCTATTGACACAATGATGTACAGCTAACTTGAGTAATCATATAAAATATATCCAATAGTAAAATTTGAGGTTACCTATCATTTGCCAAGTTCCAAGCTTCTTGCCTCAATTCTGGAGGTGTTTCAAGTGTGGCAAGGTAGTTTGATATGAACTTGTGAGGATGTTCAACATGACAAACAAAACCCATCTCTTTCAGTATGTGTCTCTCAGTTCTGCTTAAGTCAACTTTCAACTCAAGAGTACTTATGCAGAAAATCAACAAGTGGGAATACGATGAGATACAAAATGATGAACAAAAAACATTTCCAACGAAAGCTGTTCATTCCCATGAGTAAGACAAAGATATAAGAAAAAATATAAAAGAAATGGCAGTGCCTCAACTTTTTGCCTGCACGACACATATGCAGTTGGTCATGTAACGAAGCAGTAGGCATACTAACCTTGGAATACAAATCCAGATGATCTATCGGTAAGTTCCAATTTTGATGCAAGCCAGACACAGCTCGCAACAACTATTTGTAAAAGGTAAACTCCAAAATCGTTATGGTAACAGGCAGGAGTACGGACTACTAAAGAATTTTCATGCTGAAACTAAATCTACTGGTACTCTTAAGTTTAAAAGTCTCAAGAGACAGAGATAGAAGAAAGATAACAACATAAGTAATACCTTTACATCAAATTTGGCAAGAGACTACTTGCAATAGAATCGATGGAAAAGAACCTGCCCAGTAGCCATAACTGCATGCCTGGGTCTAAAGATTAACAATAAAGGTTAAGGAAAATTATAGTTATGCAATGTGACATTCACTAACAACGAAAAGGGCATTCTTAGCTCACGGATAACTCTATGATAGAGGTATGATAGCATTTCCATGAACACTATGACAGCCGGAGCTAACTTAGGTCCCCCCTCTACAATAGCGGTTTTTGCAACGCTATTATAGGTTGTTCTATAATAGCGTTAGTAAAATGCTGTAATATATATTTTTTCTAGCTCGTGGAAAATGCTATATTAGGTTTAGTTGTACCTCTTTATTTGAGCTGTGATATATTGTGTTGTAGCATTTTTTTGATGCGATCATATTGACTGTTATGACTTATTGTTCATGTTATGATCGGTTTACATCATTTTAATTACGTGCATATTTTTGCAATAAAATTGGATACGTTTTTGCATTATGTAGTTACTAGAATATATAATCCAAATCTTATAAAAAAACCATAACAAGTTTGTTTGTCTAATCCAAATCTTATATAAAAATATCATAAAACACCAAGTACAAAGTGCTAATCATATATAAAAACATCATAAAAATACCAAGTACAAAGTGCTAATCATATATAAGATAAGGGTTTATGAGATAAAGGAGATAGAAACAAACTTGGATCTGCTTCCAATTCAAGCTTGCACTTCTATTAATCATGTAAGAAAGGAATTATTAGCACTTGAACCAAACCTAAATTATTAGTATGTAAGTACAAGCACTTGGCTTATTAAAAAAAACTCTGACCTCAGAAGATCACTTTGTCCTCTGGCCATGCAATAGATGAACCAATTGCATCTTCCATGCACTCGATTTCAGAGGATGGCCTCCAAACAGCTGCATTTTTTACCTTCACTACATCCACCAAAATTCGAACTGCATTAGGCCCCAATGGTACAAAGTGGACAACTTGGTCTGGATTGTTTGAAGACCAACGTCCTTCGGCAACGACCCACTTTTTCCGGTAAGATCCATCAATTTGCACTTATGATTTTCCTTGAAAACTTTGTCTGGACTGTGATGCTGCCATGTTGACAATTTACACCATGTATTACACTTAATAATAACCAGGAAAAAGCACATAACATATCTACAAAAACATAAGGAAAATAGAACAAAAGGTAGGAAATTACCTGAGATCTACAAAGAGGAGATTGTGTAGGTGATTTAGATTTCTTTTGAGGAGCTTGTGGTGTTGCTGCAAAATTCTCAAGAGGAGACTGAGGAATTGCTGCACATTTCTCTAGAGGAGATGTTCGACCTGTTGCATCTGTGTTTGTTTCAAACACAACTCTATTGACAGGCCATGCTACGAAAGACTTCAAAGCTTCCTCAAGGTTTGTAATTTCTGTTGTAGGCCTCCATAGAAATGTATGAGGATCTAGTACCTCATCCACAAATACTTTCACTGCATTTGGTCCGAGAGGAAGTCCATTAACCAATGCTTTCGGTTCTCGAGACTGCCAACGGCCTAGAGCAACAACTTCATCATTTCTAGTCCAATCCATTAGTTTGCATTTGTTCATCGAATATGTGTTTGGGCTCTGTCAAACACATGCATGAACAATTTAAACTTAAGCGTACATACAGAGTAAGAAAATTGACTGGTTTTGTTCAATCCAAACAATCAAAACTTAGACTTAAACGTAAAGATGATAATAACCAGCATGATTTTCTTCAATTCTAGTCTATACTTGCAATCATTCATCAAACACCAACTAATGTATTAAATCTGTCAGTTCAGTAAGTTGACTTATATGGTGATGAATAAGAAACTATTATCTTGAATGGAATGTCTTGTGGCTCGAATCCCTTGTCTAAAACAACACAATGCTCGACAGGACATGCAATCATTTCTCCAACAGCTTCCTCAACTATAGACATGTTAGGTGCAGGTCTCCAAAGAAATGCATCTGATTTGATGGCAGTTTCAACCAAGACTTTAATAGAGTTAGGCCCTAAGGGAATGTCGTTCACAAAGTCATCGGGATCAGAAGAAAGAAGACGGCCCTCAGCAACATTATCATCGGTACCACACCAATCAACCAACAGACACTTAGGTTGTGATCTTTTGTTTACACTCTTCAAAAAAATGATTAGAAAGAAACTCAGAATTAATAATTCCACAATTATATGCAATTTGTTAACTAAAAAGAAATAAATTCTCACACTTATATGATCTTAATTACTTACTCTTGGAGCTGAGTTTTCACCTACTTCAGGTTCTGCTTGTCTCTGTACAATAATAGCCAAATTTGATCACTTAAAAATCTCAACAGGTTACTAATTAATAAAAGATTAAAGTATGGCTTACCTGGTTCTGCATTTTGGCAATTAAATCTTCAAAGTCGTTAACCTTTTGCTGCAAATGCATTTGATTTACTTGCATTTCAGCCATACACTTGCTCTTGACTTGGAAACAAGCTAATTTGGTCATATTCATCCCTCTACCCATTGCCCTCAGCCGACCAGGATTATCAGTTCCTAAAATTTGTGAAAGGAGATCTTCTTTTGGATTTGTTGTTGTTGATGAAGGAGCACCACTATCAACCTCAGCTGCCTTTCTCTGAAAAACATAAATCCACATTCAAAAATAATTCAAAACAGAAAATACATGTTCATAAACAAGAAGCAAAACAGAAATCAAAACTTACAATCTTTGCAGCTGCATTCGTATTCACTGGTGTACCATCTTTTTTGGTACGCGACTTGACTCAGAATTTTAGCCTCGTGACCTTAGATGGTTCTGGGCTATTTTTTATGTGCACAACAAATATCATTCAAACTAAGTGATTTAGAAAACTGATTAGAGTAAAAAGTTGTAGACTTACCATTTCTTCTGCCAGTCTAACCATTCCTTTACGGCTACAAGTGTGAAGAATCTGTTTCCGCCTTCTTTCCTTGTATTGATCACTAAGAACCTACATATGAATGACATGTTATATATTTATATGTTAATAATATACAAGCCAAGAAATAAAGTTAATTACAAGTGAATACCTTAAAGGCTGGGCTAGTTTTGTCCTTGACAAATTTACACCATTCTGTTGAGATCAGATTTCACCCCCTGAGAATCAACGATTGAAAATGACTAAGTATGAGAGAGCATTGACAACTAGATCCCTAACCGCGGCTCGGTTCCCCTAACCGTGACTGATGGAGTCGGATCAGGATCCCTAACTGAAAAAATTGGGTTAGGATCCCTAACCGTGAAGAGTTGGGTTAGAACCCCTAACCGTGAAGGTGTTGGATCGGGGTCCCTAACTGTGAAGTTGGATCGGGACCCCTAACCACGGAAGAGTTGGATCGGGATCCTTAACAACGGAGTAAGAGTTGAGTTAGGATCCCTAACCGTGAAGGTGTTGGATCGGGGTCCCTGACCGTGAAGGTGTTGGATCGGGGTCCCTAACTGTGAAGTTGGATCGGGACCCCTAACCACGGAGGAGTTGGATCGGGATCCTTAACAACGGAGTAAGAGTTGAGTTAGGATCCCTAACCGTGAAGGTGTTGGATCGGGGTCCCTGACCGTGAAGGTGTTGGATCGGGATCCCTAACTGTGACAAGTTGGATCGGGACCCCCGATCCGTGACAAGTTGGATCGGGACCCCTAACTGTGACAAGTTGGATCGGGACCCCCGAACCGTGACAAGTTGGATCGGGACCCCTAACCGTGACAAGTTGGATCGGGACTCCCGATCCGTGACGAAGTGGACTGGGATCCCTAACTGAGAAGACAAGTTGGATCGGGATCCCGAACCGTGACAAGGAGGTGGATCGGGATCCCTAACCATGATAAGGCAAGCTAGGTCGCGTACCCCGATCCACGATACGACAGACGGATCGGGGGGTCACGACCCATAGTACGTCACCCGAGCCGTGAGCCATGGCATCACCCGAACCGTGAACCGTGGTGTCGTCCGGAATGTGAACCATGGTGTCACCCGAGCCGTGAGCCATGGCATCACCCGAACCGTGAGCCATGGCATCACCCGAACCGTGAGCCATGGCATCACCCAAACCGTGAGCCATGGCATCACCCGAACCGTGAGCCGTGGTGTCACCCGAACCATGAACCATGGTGTCACCTGAGCCATGAGCCATGGCGTTACCCGAACCGTGAGCCGTGGTGTCACCCGAGCCATGAACCATGGTGTCACCCGAGCCATGAACCATGGTGTCACCCGAGCCATGAACCATGGTGTCACCCGAGCCGCGAACCATGGTTAGAGAATGGGCCGAGACAACGAGCCCACAAGATCAAGCCCACAAAAGAAATAACAAAGATAGTCCATGAATCGAAGCCCATGACGATAACAGGCTTTGCTAAAAGGAAATCCCGAAGAATTAGGAAACCTTCCTTATCTCTGAGGATACTAACTTAGCCGACTTAACTTAGTATATATACTGATGTAAACCCTAAGAAAAGGGGATCCGCAATTTACCTAGCAAAACTCTGTACTTTTGCTCTGACACAAAAAGCTTTCTAAGCAGCTTAATAAAACACCAACTTTGGATCTCTGTTTGTGTTTTTTGGTGGTTTTTACTCAGAAGTTTCAGATCTCGCTAAAAGACATAACGAATTCAATTGGCGTGGATTTATACTCCCACAATTTGGCGCTAGAAGGAGGGGGAACTGTTGAAATTTTCTTACACCGAAGAACCACCACAAAACCGATCTGAGGACGATGACCAATGACGGAGACGATAGCGCTGCTGACACCAGAAACGCCGGCGTGGAGGATCAGGCGAACCGATCCACATACGCTGGGGAGACTTCGACAACGCTCACGGAGATGAAAGCCATGCTGGAGACACTACTCAAAAAGGCGGAGGAGCAAGATAAGCTGAACAACACGATGACGGGCGAGCTGAGGGCCCTCACAACGGCGAGTCGTACCCGAGGCACGGGATCAGGTCTGGATCCAGCAAGACGAGTCGGGAGGCATCTCAACCCAACGGCCCTGGACTTCACGACTCCGCTCAACCCACCAAGGACCCGAGGAAGACTGCCACCACTACACCAAAGCTCAGCAAACCTAGCCTCAAGAGTCCAAGGGGCAGACGACACGCCAATCGAAGAGGAGCCTGCACCAATCATCAATCTGGAGGAGGAGAACCGAATGGAGCAAAACATGGAGAGCCATGACAATCCTGAACACCTAGCAACTGGTCAAACCCGAACCGAAAGATACGAGGCCATCCCGGTAGGAGATCAAGAGCTGACCGAGGAAGAGGAAAACATACTCTGGGCTGAGCAAGCACGGATGAACGAAGAGCGCCGAGCAGGAGTCAGAGCCCAGAAAGACGAGATGGCTAGGATGCGAGCAGTTATGGATCGAGCGGCTGCTGACATCAGAGCTGTCCGATCCATGATGCACAAAGCAACTAGCAAGGTGCCAGAGATAGATCGTGTACTGGAGGAAGCACAGAACACCCCGTTCACAGCGCGGATAACTAGCACGAGAATTCCAGACCCTGGAAAGATGAAAATCCCGATCTATGAAGGAAAGACCGATCCAAAGGAGCATCTGACGGCCTTCGCTATTGCCATGGGACGCTCGAATTTCAAGGAAAACGAGAGAGACGCCGGACAATGCCTTCTCTTCGTGGAGCATCTTAAGGGACCGGCGCTCCAGTGGTTCTCAAGACTCGAGCGAAATTCCATCGACGGCTATAACCAGCTATCTGCGGCATTCTTGAAACATTACTCCATCTTCATGGATCCCGGAACGTCTGACGCCGACCTGTGGACCTTAGCTCAAGGACAGAACGAAACACTCCTGAGTTTCATTGGAAGGTTCAAGGCTATTATGTCAAAAGTGGAAGGCCTGAGCGATAAAGCAGCCCTACTAGCCCTGAAGCGAGCACTCTGGTTCAATTCCGATTTTGCAAAGAAATCGCGCTAAACACCCCCACTACGATACAGGACGCTATGCATCGAGCCACAGACTTCATCACCGAAGAAGAAGAGATGAAAATCCTAACTGAGAAGTACGGGAAGGCCAAGACAACGAACCATCCTCCCCAAGTTTCAGCCCCTTCCAACACTAGGAAGAACAATCAAGGCTCCAGCTATATCCAGCACGAAGGAGGCTTTCGAGGAGCTCATAACTATCAAATCGACGCTCCTGGATTCGGTCGCGGGAGAGGCCGAGGCCGTGGAAGAAGCTCATGGAGCACTTGGACCAAAAGTGACAGCTCCTATGACGAGACGGCCTACTGCGAACACCACCACATCTACGGGCATTCTACCGCGAACTGCCGAATTCTAGGCTTGAAGCTTGCTAAAAAATTAGCAGCCGGCGAGCTTGGGGGAAACGTCAGCCTCAAGGATTTCGAGATGGACGTAAACACATACAAACCCGATCTCACAAAAGAAGATCACACCAAGCGCGATAGAAGGGATGACGAAACGCCACCCTCCGGATCAAGCAGAAGAAGGATTAGCATGATAATGGGAGGATCCCACTATTGCTCAGATACCGTCTCATCAATCAAAGCATTCCAGCGAAGGGCAGACGTCAGCATCAACTGGTCTAAGCCATCTAAGTTTCCAAACGACGTGATATCATTCGAGGAAAGAGAAACGATCGGAATCGACAGACCTCATGACGACCCTCTCGTGATCGAGTTGATCATCAACGACTGCGATGTAGCACGCGTATTGGTAGACACTGGGAGCACCGTGGACGTAATCTTCCTCGAAACTCTCAGAAGGATGAATGTGGACCTGTCCGAAGTGATGTCTACTCCCAAACCCTTGACGGGATTCTCTGGAGAAACCACCATGACCACCGGAACAATCAAACTGCCTGTCCAAGCTGGCGAGGTGACAAAGATCGTTGAGTTCTCCGTAGCTGACCATCCGGCCATCTACAACGTCATCGTAGGGACCCCCTGGTTAAACTCAATGCGCGCAGCCGTTTCGACCTACCATCTTTGCCTCAAGTTCCCTACACCAAACGGCGTGAAAACTATTCGAGGAAATCAAAAAGAGTCTCGCGTCTGCTTTCTCGCCGCACACAAGCTCAGAAACCCGGTGACTGATCCAAAGGCAAATTCAAAGCGCAAGAAGATGAAGACTGACAGAGAACCGGTGAAAGAGCTTTCCAAACTGTTATAGCAGTTACAGATCGCGGTGGATCGCCAAGAAGGAGTGTCTAAACCAACCTGCGACCCCGTCATATCAGTTTGCATCGACAACAAACATCCCGAACGCTGTGTAGAAATTGGAGCAGAGTTAGATGGAAAGATCAAAGAAGAGCTCGTGGCATTCTTGAAGAAAAATATCAACCCCTTCGCATGGGAAGCAGAAGATATGCTTGGCATCGATATCAGTATAACAAGCCACGAACTGAACGTCGACCCGACTTTCAAACCGGTAAAGCAGAAAAGAAGAAAACTTGGGCCAGACAGAGCTAAAGCGGTAAATGACGAGGTGGAGAGACTACTGCGCGTCGGATCAATAACTGAGGTGAAGTACCCGGACTGGCTAGCTAACCCAGTGGTGGTCAAGAAGAAGAATGGCAAATGGCGCGTGTGCGTGGACTTCACCGACCTGAACAAAGCCTGTCCAAAAGACAGCCTCCCCCTTCCACATATCGATCGCTTAGTCGAAGCGACGGCAGGAAACGCACTCCTATCCTTCATGGATGCCTTCTCAGGTTACAACCAGATCTTGATGAACCCCGACGATCGCGAGAAGACCGCTTTCATAACGGATCGTGGAATATACTGTTACAAGATGATGCCATTCGGTTTGAAAAATGCGGGCGCGACATACCAGCGACTGGTGAACAAGATGTTTGCGGACCAACTCGGAAAAACAATGGAGGTTTACATAGACGACATGCTGGTGAAATCACAAAAGGAACAGGATCACGTCGCTCACCTCAAGGAATATTTCTCGCAGCTGAACCTTCACAACATGAAGTTAAATCCGACCAAGTGCAGATTCGCAGTTACTTCGGGAGAGTTCCTTGGATATCTTGTAACTCACCGTGGCATTGAGGCAAACCCTAAACAGATCGACGCACTCATCAATATGACGTCACCAAAGATGAAAAGGGAAGTCCAACGTCTTACTGGGAGAGTAGCTGCGCTTAACCGATTCATCTCACGATCCACCGACAAATGCTTGCCATTCTACGATACTTTGCGAGGGAACAAGAAGTTCGAGTGGACGGACAGCTGCGAGGAAGCATTTCAGAAACTCAAGAATTATCTAGCCACTCCCCCAGTTCTATCAAAACCAGAAGCAGGGGAACCACTTTTTCTGTACACCGCAATTTCTGCCACAGCGGTAAGTGGCGTATTGATTCGGGACGAGCGTGGCGAACAGAAGCCGATATTTTACGTAAGTAAAACCCTTACAGACGCGGAAACAAGGTACTCGCAGATGGAGAAATTGGCATTATCCATAGTTATGTCGGCAAGAAAACTACGGCCATACTTTCAGTCTCACTCAATCGTCGTTCTGAGCACCTTTCCGATAAGGTCTGTTCTGCACAGTCCAAGTCAGTCAGGAAGGCTAGCAAATTGGGCTATCGAACTGAGCGAATACGACATTGAATATCGCGGACGCACATGCGCTAAATCGCAAGTTCTTGCAGATTTCCTTATCGAACTACCAGAAGAACGCATTGACGACGAAATGCAAGGACAGCTCTGGAAACTCCATGCTGATGGCTCATCTTCCAAAAACGGTTCAGGAGTCGGGATACGGCTAACCTCTCCAACTGGTGAACTACTGGAACAGTCTTTCCGCCTGGGATTTCATGCATCTAACAACGAAGCGGAGTACGAAGCCTTGATTGCCGGGATGAAACTTGCTAACGGCCTAAAGATCAAGAAACTCCATGCATTTTGCGATTCCCAACTAGTCGCGAATCAGTTCAGCGGTGAATATGCAGCAAAGGATGATCGTATGGAGGCTTACTTGAAGATCGTCAAAGAATTAGCTGCACAGTTCAAACAATTCATCCTAACACGCATTCCACGAGGGGAGAACACCCCGGCCGACGCACTTGCAGCCCTCGCATCAACTTTCGATCCAGATCTAAAGCGAGTGATCCCGGTAGAATTCATCCAACACCCGAGCATCAGTTCCGGCGGTTCAGTGAATGCCATAACTCGTTCACAAGCGGCTAGACGAGCGACAGGTGTCTCGACCAGGCAAGAGGTGATGGACAAAATGCAGAAAGAATTGGCCGACCAATCACCGCAGAGCCGGATATTGCCCCAATGGAAGAAGACAATCTCGTTGAGTCACCAACTGCGACAAGCAGCAAGGACCCTGTCATTGAACCCAACGGAGAAACAGATGAAGTCAACAATGATCCAGAATATGGTTGTGACAAGGAATGGCTCGGCGTAATCAGAGGATACATATGCGACGGCGTCCTACCAACCGAAAAATGGGCAGCTCGCAAGCTTCGAGCCCAGGCAGCACGTTACGTGTTACTTGATGGAAATGTCTTCAAGTGGAGATTCTCGGGACCGTTGCTAAACTGCGTGGAAGGAAAGGACGCCAGGAAAGTTATGGAGGAAATTCACAACGGTTCATGTGGAAATCACTCTGGAGGGAGAGCACTAGCCATAAAAGTCAAGCGTCACGGCTACTATTGGCCAACAATGATCAAAGATTGCTAGGTGTTTTCAGCCAAATGCGAAAAATGCCAACGCCATGCGCTGATGATCCACCAACCTACAGAAGTACTTTCATCAATCTCATCGCCATATCCATTCATGCGATGGTCTATGGACATTGTCGGGCCACTCCATCCGTCAAAACAGAAACGCTTCCTTCTAGTTTTGACCGACTATTTTTCAAAATGGGTCGAAGCCGACTCCTATGCTAATATTAAAGATGCGCAAGTGGAGGCCTTCGTCTGGAAAAATATCATATGGCGACATGGAGTACCATACGAGATCGTGACAGATAACGGCTCGTAGTTCATCTCCAATCGTTTTGAAGGTTTCTGTAAAAAATGGAAAATCAGACTCAGCAAGTCTACTCCAAGATACCCACAAGGGAACGGACAGGCCGAAGCAATCAACAAAACAATCCTTGACGGCCTGAAGAAGCGCCTTGATGAGAAAAAGGGACGTTGGGCTGAAGAACTGGAAGGAGTACTTTGGTCTCACCGCACCACCCCACGACGAGCGACAGGAGAAACCCCGTTCGCCCTCGTCTACGGAACAGAGTGTGTTATCCCCCGGAGATACATTTTCCAGGGATTCGCCGGAGGCTATTACCAGAACAGGAGGGGCTCAATCATCTATTAATGCTTGATGAACTGGACTTGATCAACGAAAGAAGGGACCAAGCCTTGATCAGGATCCAGAATTATCAAAACGCGGCCTCAAAATACTACAATTCCAACGTTCGGGAATGAAGATTCTACGAAGGCGATTTAGTTTTGCGGAAGGTTTTTCAGAACACCGCGGAAACAAATGCTGGCAAACTAGGAGCAAACTGGGAAGGACCCTACAAGATCACCGAAGTTATCAAACCCGGCGTTTACAAACTTGCTAACATAACGGACGTTCCAGTACCGAGATCATGGAACGCAATGCATCTCAAAAAGTACTATCACTAAGCTACTTTACATGAACTACGGGGCGACTTGATCCCTGCAAAGGGTACGTAGGCAGCTCGTCTTTGGACGGGTTCAGTTGCCCCCTCCTTTCAAAAGGGGGGGGGGAGTGGGTACGTATACGCATACTCGTATACTCCCATCTTTGTAACAGTTTCTACTAGCTATCGAAGCTTTGCTTCTAAAAACAGTTTCTATCTAAACATCCTTCAAGGATCACTACGTCTTAACAAAAACAGACATATTTGAGCAAATCAGACTACAACGGGCATCTCGCCACATCTTCACTATTGCTGGCCACAATAGAGAACTCTCACATCCGTCTCACGATTAAAAGTGCGCTATACAAGTATTCGTTCATTATCGGGGCGGATACGTTTATGGTAATATATCCGTAAACCGAAATGCTCGTCCTAGACTATGCAAACAAATGTTCATTATCAGAGCAGATAAGTTTATGGTAATCTACCTGTAAACTGAAATGATCATCTCGAGACTGATCATCTCATAACTACGCAAACATAAGTTTGTATTCGTTCGACAGAACAACTACTCAACAAAAACAATGCAAGCAAGGCATTCTCGAATCGTTCGATAAACGAAAGACTTATATATTCAAATGCAAGGGTTAGCTAAGTCGTCAACCAGGCGATAGAAAGAAGATAATAAGTTCTTAGACAACTTGGATAAAGTCGTCCAGGCATTAAACAAAAAGAGTTTTAAAACTAAACAAAGAAAAGAGGATCATAGTCCTCCACTATCTCGGGAGTCGTGACCGCCTTCTGCTCTGACTCCACCACCCGCTCAGCTAATTCACCTTCAGGGGCCTTGTCCTCCTCAAGAAGCGCCTCGGCAAACTCTGCAACCTTTTTCTCTAGCGCCGGATCGGGAGATTCTGAAGGAATGGGTGCGGGGACCGTATCCTTAACAATCTTCATGGGACTAATATCAGCCAAACCAGGCATTCCCTGGTTAGAACCAGAGAAATCCTGGATCCCGACACTTGCAGCAGCCGTCTCCATGGGCTCACCATCGTTGAGCTCCTTGAGAATATCAGAACGAACTGGAGACAGTCGCAGGATTCCTCTCATCTCCGCCACAAGCTGAGCATATACCTCATGAGACCCCATCAAGCCCTCCTTCTGCTCGGCTAAACTCCTCGCCTCGGCATCAAGGGATGGCGGGTCGTCGCTTTGGAGCATCCCAATGAATTGGAGATTGCCTTCGATCTGGGCAAGGTCAATCATGTTCTCCTTTGGTTCACCGTCGATCTGGGCAAGGTCAATCATGTTCTCCTTTGGTTCACCGTCGATCTGACCAAGAAGCTTTTCGGCTCGGTAAAATTTGCCTTCGAGCATCGACATAGTCTCGCGTTTGGCCTCAAGAGTAGCTTGCTCGACCTTACTTTCGAGAAGCTCGTTCGCGGCTTCCAGCTGCCTCGTCAAACTGGCTATGTGCGCATCCCGCCTTACCTTCCCGGACTCTAGCCGCATGATCCGCTCGTCGGCTTCTTTAATGTGTTTTCTGCATCTTTCTGCGTCAGTTTCAAGGTGCTTGATCCTCTTGATAGCTTTCTCTTGCTCCGCGGCCTGGTTCGCCTCGACTTCTTTGAGCCTCCCGTCAAGCTCAATGGCTTTCCGCCTAGCATCTTCGACCTTCTCGCGATCCTTGCGGGCGTCAGACTCATACCCGATGACCATCTTATTAAGATGGGAGATGAACTACAAAACAACCGGGATACTGTCATTATATAAACTTAAACGGTTCGGGCCCCAAGGTCGAAACAAGTAAGCATTACGTATACCTTGACGCCCCTGAGAGACATCTCACTGTAAGCCTTGTCCCTAAGCAGGGTGTCGGGCGGTGGAAAATGATCACCCGGACATGTCATTCTTGAAAAGATGGCCGTAGACGCTGAAGCGTCATTATAGATGCCCTCGGTAGCTAGGGGAATGGTGGAAAGAGGTATTGCGTCGGGGACGACTCGGGATAAACCAGCGTGCTTTGGACGCTTCGGCACTTCTCCACCCTTGTCGGCTGCCGACAACTGGCGTTTACGGCTCGGGGCCTTTTTCTCGGTTTTCCCTTTGCCCTTATTTTTATGCGGCAGTATTTGGGAGTCAGCCGGACGAAGCCCCAAGACAACTCCTTGAGAAGCTAACGAAGAAGGAGTCGGTTCGGGGAGATTTACAGTGGAGGACGGTTCGGGAGCGAGAATAGTTGCAGTCGGTTGGTTCGGGGGACGAGATTGGCTCAACGACTTTGCTTGTTTTGCTCTCTCTTTTGCCTCTTCCTCCGCTTTGGCTTTCGCGGCAGCCCGATCCCTGAAAGTAGGTCTTCCCATCGTGTCTTTCGAAGAATTTGAAGAGGACGATTGATCGACGGATTGTCCTTCCGAAAGGGCGCGGGCTCTCTCTACTCGTTGAAAGTTGAAATCCCTTAACCAATTGCACTTGCGAGCGGAAAGCGTCTCGTGTATCTCAGACAGATCGGGGGGAAGCAAAAGGCGGAGGTGACGCACTACAAAAAAAACACAGCATATGCGAGATCAGGAAACCTAAAAAGGAAAATCATCAAGTATTTGAAAACCCAAGCCGTGGCCCAAGTCGAGCAACGGATCGGCTACCAATTTCTCCCCAGTTCGACTTGATAAAGCGAAGACAGTTCGGGCCCACAGACGCCTCGGTGATAGGGACAAAAAAGAAGTAGTTTTCCCAATTATCATCCTTGGTCGGGAAACCCTTTATAATGTTTTTCCTGGCTTTACCCGACACATAATATTTTAATTCTCTTTTGTTGCGGCGTCTAAATTCAAGAAAGTTGCTAAGATGTTCTACACCAACTTCGACGTCGCATTCGTAGCTCCTAACCAGAATACCGACCATATGCCTGATTCCCCGAGCATTGATTTGAGCAATGGCCAAGTTATGCTTCCATAAAAACCGCAAAATAACTTCAGGGATCGGGAACCACAACAAACAGCGGTCGAAGAAGCTTTCGTAGAGAGTAAAGTGATGAGGAGGAGGGTTGTCGGCCCGATCGGACGGCGACGGAAGAACAAGCTCAACTTCCTCTGAAATGCTAAATCTATGTCTTAGAGCCGTCAGTGAATCCAGGGTCGAGAGGGTTGAACCAGGTGGATCGGGTTGCTTCCGGGTTTTCTTCTTCGGAGCTCGACAGTTAGGGCCCATCAAGCGTTTCAGTTCCTGCCTGGCTACGGCTGGATCAAAGAGCCAATCCTCAGATTCAATTTTCGGCGGATCGGGATCCGCTGCATCAGTATAAGGGTTCGCCGCCTCGTCGAAAGGAGAGTCGTGAAGATGGGGCACTTCAAATTTCAGCGGGTCGCCGGAGTTACTGTTAGCTCTTGAAGAATCGGAAAGCACCATTTTCCTACCAAGGATAGAAGGCCCTACCCCCGAATCACTTGAATCATTAAGACCTTCTGAAACGCGTGCACCCGAGGAATCTTCCCTGCTGCAGCTTTGGGCGAGAGGTAGTTCGGGAGAAAGAGATGGTTCGGGAGACGAAGACTGCCCTGAAATACCAAACAGACGGGCATACGGTTCGGTGGATGCGTAACCGGACAACTGGGACATCTTTTGAATAAAAAAAAAGACGGATCGGGTCCTTTGAAAGGCAGACAAACAAGTTAGGATCCCCAGAAGCTCAGGAGAGAAGATCCAAGCTCTCTGAGATTTGGAAAACAGATCGGGACTGTCAACAGGAATCAAAACAGATCGAGGCTCTCAGAAGAATCGAAGAACGATCAAAGATCTTCTAAAATAATTTTCGTCAGATCCAAATTTTTAGGTAGACTATCGGAAAACTCGAAGATAGCGGCGGAGCCAGTTGAAGATGGATCGGAAAATTCAAGTGGTTCGGTGGCGAAGGAAGAACAGCGGAGTTCCGACTTGAAAATAACTTAAGAAAAAAAATTAGAGAGAGAAAGAAGAGAGAGGTTACCTGCTTTGAAGAATTTTCGGAGAAATGAAGTAGTGAAGAAATGAGAAGTATCGCGAGTTATATAGGCAGATGATGATGTCATTCGCCTCGGGAATCAGCAAAAACGTTTGCACTCCCCGATAAAGGTACAGCAATACCAATCAGTGATGGTTCGGGACCACCCTCATATAACGGTTCGGGATCGTCACCAAACAGACAGTTCGGGTTAGTTAGAAGGACGGTTTGAATCGTTGATCTCAGACTCGACCATTAACAGCTCGGCAATAACATCACTGACACTGCCAAGCTGGGGGGCTAACTGTTGGGGTCAGATTTCACCCCCTGAGAATCAACGATTGAAAATGACTAAGTATGAGAGAGCATTGACAACTAGATCCCTAACCGCGGCTCGGTTCCCCTAACCGTGACTGATGGAGTCGGATCAGGATCCCTAACTGAAGAAATTGGGTTAGGATCCCTAACCGTGAAGAGTTGGGTTAGAACCCCTAACCGTGAAGGTGTTGGATCGGGGTCCCTAACTGTGAAGTTGGATCGGGACCCCTAACCACGGAAGAGTTGGATCGGGATCCTTAACAACGGAGTAAGAGTTGAGTTAGGATCCCTAACCGTGAAGGTGTTGGATCGGGGTCCCTGACCGTGAAGGTGTTGGATCGGGGTCCCTAACTGTGAAGTTGGATCGGGACCCCTAACCACGGAGGAGTTGGATCGGGATCCTTAACAACGGAGTAAGAGTTGAGTTAGGATCCCTAACCGTGAAGGTGTTGGATCGGGGTCCCTGACCGTGAAGGTGTTGGATCGGGATCCCTAACTATGACAAGTTGGATCGGGACCCCCGATCCGTGACAAGTTGGATCGGGACCCCTAACTGTGACAAGTTGGATCGGGACCCCCGAACCGTGACAAGTTGGATCGGGACCCCTAACCGTGACAAGTTGGATCGGGACTCCCGATCCGTGACGAAGTGGACTGGGATCCCTAACTGAGAAGACAAGTTGGATCGGGATCCCGAACCGTGACAAGGAGGTGGATCGGGATCCCTAACCATGATAAGGCAAGCTAGGTCGCGTACCCCGATCCACGATACGACAGACGGATCGGGGGGTCACGACCCATAGTACGTCACCCGAGCCGTGAGCCATGGCATCACCCGAACCGTGAACCGTGGTGTCGTCCGGAATGTGAACCATGGTGTCACCCGAGCCGTGAGCCATGGCATCACCCGAACCGTGAGCCGTGGTGTCACTCGAACCATGAACCATGGTGTCACCTGAGCCATGAGCCATGGCGTCACCCGAACCGTGAGCCGTGGTGTCACCCGAACCGTGAACCATGGTGTCACCCGAGCCGTGAGCCATGGCATCACCCGAACCGTGAGCCATGGCATCACCCGAACCGTGAGCCGTGGTGTCACCCGAACCATGAACCATGGTGTCACCTGAGCCATGAGCCATGGCGTCACCCGAACCGTGAGCCGTGGTGTCACCCGAGCCATGAACCATGGTGTCACCCGAGCCATGAACCATGGTGTCACCCGAGCCGCGAACCATGGTTAGAGAATGGGCCGAGACAACGAGCCCACAAGATCAAGCCCACAAAAGAAATGACAAAGATAGTCCATGAATCGAAGCCCATGACGATAACAGGCTTTGCTAAAAGGAAATCCCGAAGAATTAGGAAACCTTCCTTATCTCTGAGGATACTAACTTAGCCGACTTAACTTAGTATATATACTGATGTAAACCCTAAGAAAAGGGGATCCGCAATTCACCTAGCAAAACTCTGTACTTTTGCTCTGACACAAAAAGCTTTCTAAGCAGCTTAATAAAACACCAACTTTGGATCTCTGTTTGTGTTTTTTGGTGGTTTTTACTCAGAAGTTTCAGATCTCGCTAAAAGAGATAACGAATTCAATTGGCGTGGATTTATACTCCCACACATTCCATCAGAGGATTACTCTTGTGTAGTAGCTGCATCCTTTCTTTGTTGTTCTTAGCTTCCAGAATCTGCATGACTAGGCGTGATTTGGAGGCCCTCCACAAACATCCCATCTGCTTAACACATCAGTCTTTTGATACTCTTCATCAAGTTCAAACCTTGCCTGCATTCAGTTTCACCAAATAGCAATCATAAAAATAAAAGACAAATGTTCTACGTTATATTTAATAGATGTAGAGGTGAAGAAAAGGTCACCTGAACAGATTTCCACAGAACTGTTCTCCGTTCTTCTCCAATTTTCCTCCAATCATCGATTGTGATTGGAACGTATTCCCTTACCAAGGGACCGAGGTATGATGACAACTTAACTGACCCCGGACCACAAGGTTCTCCCATATCAGTGAAGTCAACTTGTTCTCGAGTAGTTGGATCTTTGGCGATGTCTTTCATCTTTGTTGGACCTCGCTGTTTCTTACGATGAGGTTGAACTAGACCATTATCTTTCTCAGAGGTGACCGGATCAGATTGATTCTCATCTGCCGGGTTATCTGCAGGCTCATCTGGTGTACCTTTGGGATCATCTTCAAACTAATCATTCACTCCTTCTTCATCAGTCAACTCATTTGGATGTGGTTGTTGTCCTTCAGCCAATTCAGCTGGTGACTGATCTGGTGTCCTCTCGAGCTATGTGTGCTCTGTTCCTTTTCCAGCTAATGGATCCTTTCCAGAAGGCTGCTCTTCCACTGGATCCGTATCCAAATGCTGCTCTTCCACTGCAGCATTTTCCAAAATGCTGCTCTTTTGAAGTAACTTCAACTTCTGGCTCGATGACTTTCTCAGGCTTCTTCCTTTTTTCGTCCACTTTGTACGAGCCATCTTCGTTCATCTGACATAAAAAGGTGTTTCGGCATCTACTAGCTTTGCAAGGAACTCATCATCTTTCTTGTCCTCACCCTCAGCAACCTCTCCTAAGTCAACATTCGTAACCAACTCTTCATCTAAATATTCAGCAGCTTGATATAACCCAAAAATCTCATCGTTCCACTGAGTTACTTTGTTTGCAGCCACTGAGTTCGTTTCTCCATGATGATACCAATCCATCCGCAGCTTGTAAGTCTCATCCATTCCCTTTGTTACAAGATGATCAACTACATCACTGCCCGAATGACGATCTACATTACGACAGTCGATGCATGGGCAGATTATCGTGTCAATGTCTCCTACCGTCGCAGCCATAGCCCGTACAAATTTCCAAGCAGCTCTCTCGTAAACAGGATCAACTCTTCATCAGTGCAGTTGAATGATAGGAAAAAATGAAGAAAAACTCTTAAAGTCTCTAATTCCCCTTCAAAACCCTACCTATATATTTAAATCCCTTACCTGCAAAGATGCACACATTCCTTGTCCAGCATTATATGTTATAACCCTAATTAAAACTCATTAGCACAACAATTAAAACCATATAAGCACAATAAGCTTGACTCTAGCAGCACAAAAATCAAACGTCCACATAAATTATCCCCAAGAAACAACATCTATAATTCCACAATAACATATTATATATCTCCAACAAACAACAAATCAAACTTTCACAGACATTATCTCCAGAAGACCAACAATCATCAACGCCACAATAACATAACAACATCAATCATAGTACTAGAAGTTGGATAGATGGGACTAACCTGTATAAGCTACAACAGATTGATGTTGTTTGAACCAGAAAGAAATCTTCAATTCCCTACTATTGCAATCAGCTACACCTGCAAAACAAGAACTGACAGTATTATGTTCCAATTAATTTGTAGATTAACAATGGGTTCAAGCAGATTTGAACCCTATACGAACCCTAATTCGGAAATGGAAACTCGGGAACGACTAAACTTACCTGAACCAAAACTCTGAAATAAACGACGATGATTCTCTTCTTCGTTCTAGATCCTTTTAGATATCCCGTGCTTCAAACATGCGACAAATAGAAACGAATGAGAATGATGAATTTGTGGTTTAAATCATCAATTAGGTGACAAGGGTGCCTTCACCGTGTTTCCTCTTGGTGCAGCAGAAGGAGAACAACGGAAGGGACACGAAATAAGGTTGTCGATCGAAGACCTAGGTCAAATGAAACTGAGATTGAAGAAGACCTAGATCAAAATAGATCTAGGTCGAAATAGACCTAGATAGTCTCAGAAGGATAGCGACGCCGATTGAGGTCGAGATTGTGGCCGGTGATGGACTTCGTGGTGGCGACTGGATCGTGGTGGAGATCGAAGAGGTTGGAGGAGACTCATATTTTTTTTTCGATTTTTAGGTCTAATGAGAAAAAAAAAGGATATTTTATCTTTTGTGAAAACACTTAGGCGGAAAAAACGAAAAAAATGGCCAAGTGTTGCTGCTACACATCCAATTTTAGGCTCCAAAATCAAATTTCGCCTTCCTGCTTATTCATTTCTCGGCTTAGCGTTTTAAAAATGCTATCGTATGTAAACCCAGCCCACCAGAGCATTTTTAATAGCATTTACGAAAACTGAGCTATCTTTATATGCTATCACTGAGCCATTTTTTTATAGTGATTTAAGCTTTTCAAAATATTGAGACCATGGAAGGATATAGTTTGAGCAATATTCCACCCTCCTGGATGAGATCACATGCATATATTCTAAGTGCGATTTCAGTTGTTTCATCTACCCCATCTTTCCTGGACGGTGAGGTCTTTATCTGTTCGTCTGTTAGGTAGAAATTGTCGATTGCAGTGTAAATCATCAATTCACTATAAAGCGGAGGGGGGAAGTAAACTTAGATTCTACACAAACAAAAAAAAGAAGCCTTCGTAACCTTGCACATGAGTGAGCATAACTCACAATCGATTTCTATGCAAAAGATAAGTGTTAAATATCAATTATATATACATGAACTGAGAAAGCACACAACAGAATATATTATGACCGTAGCAAAATTGAGAAAGCACTAAAGCTCCAGCACAATGTTGGATAATTCCAAATTAGATACAACTGTAAGACTAAGAGACTAAATGTTGTTCGTGACCGTAGCAAATTAGATACAACAGTAAGACTAAGAGAATATATCATGACCGTAGCAAAATTTATTTAGTTTTAATTTAAATTTATTTATTTTTGGGTCTCACCAACTAAATATTATTTGTTTTGGTATCGCGCGACTGATCGCTGATCGCTGCGATCAGTTGCTAGAAAAATCTAGCGGCTAAAAATTATGGTCGTTGATCGCTGCTATTGGTTGCTGCGACATCCAAACGAATAATATTTAGTAGCTATCATTAGTTACACTGGCGATTGCCAAATGAACAGGGCCTAAGACTATCGATAGCTTTGGTTAAAAAAACGAAAATGGTTTAAGATGTAGCGTCTTCGGAGCCACAGATGGGGTCGGATGAACCTTTGCTCACGAGCTAGCCAAACACGGCCTTAACCTCATCCTAATCAGCAACCCTTCGAAGCTCGCTTCTGTCTCCGATGGTTTCCAACAAGAGTTTCCACAAATCAAGATCATTCCCCATCGTAGATCTCTACCTAGGAGTGTTTCTTAGTTTCTCTCTCGTTTCGCCTTTGTTTTTATCTTCGCCGTGTTTTTCTCCGACTAACCGGAATGTAACCAACGCGGACGCTCCTTTGGGGTTGATTAAATTAATAAAATAAAAACATCTAATTAAAAAAAAAAGATCATTCCCTTTGACTTCCCTTGGTAAGACTAAATGCACTTTCTTACTTTTTCAACGTAGTCCTCACTTCACTTTTGCTCAATCCTATAAAACTAGTCTATACATAGTTATTGACTTATTGTGTGTGCGCGCGCGCATATAAATACTACATGATTGTAATTTTAGAAAAATATTCTTGTTTCAACGGCCAGGGTAAAAAATACAATTACTCAATCCAAACATAAATGAATTAAATAAATATAGTACACAATCACATCTATTTATGTATTCGAAGAGAATTGCAAAATCATATATATGAAATGAGGCTAATTTTCTCCAGCTTTCTACCATGTCAGCACACCACAAGCCGACAAGTGGACCAATCAGATTATTTCTCATTAAAAACAAAAAAAAACTCATCTTCATCGCTCTCTGTTATGTAAGTTGATTCATCGTATCCCGCATTAAATTTTTCAGAAAAGAGGCTATCTTTCCCATATGACTGCCACGTCATCACACTAGAAGATAACACGTGGCAGTGTGTAAGTCGTCGAATCATCTTCCACTTCTTCCGTTGCTTGACTCGGTCCTTTTCGTCTTCCCTTTTATTTTCGTTGTTGTTGTTGCTTTAGTTTTCTTCCATATCATCTAACGTCAAGCGTATCATCACAACGTATTTTTTATACTGTCCCAATCTCACGCTTCATCTCCATTACGCTGGGACGATAACCTAATTCATCTGAAGAATCGCCATCGTTATGTGGAGAACAATACTTTACCCTCGCCGCAAATTCCTCACCGTAATCCGCCTCCCTGTCTTGAATATTTCAGTTGCTCAGTCGCCAGTCGGGTACGATCAGATCCGATAAAGTATGTTTCTCAAAGAACGTTATCAATAGTCCCTCGAGTCTCGATCGAACACCATCGCTAATATCTTGAGTCTCCGCATTTTTTTCTTCGTACGCATCTATAACGCTCTTTTTCTCGTTTGATTTTTTCAGAGGCTCCTGCGCCAACCTTAACGTTCAAGAGACCCTAAGTGGAACTTGTCGTATGGATTCACGAAAGCTTTGCCCTCTATTTGCACGATGCTCAAGCAAAAAAACAGAGGAAAGCAACACATATCAAAATCAGGGCCAGTGCCGTCAAAGAGTCGAAAACATGCGCCAAAGAAACAAGACCGCAAAGAAAGCCAGTGAATCTTAACCAACAGAGGCATCAAAATCAGTAATGAACACATGTATTTAATCT
Source organism: Pseudoturritis turrita (assembly GCA_900406555.1). Classification (NCBI taxonomy): domain Eukaryota; kingdom Viridiplantae; phylum Streptophyta; class Magnoliopsida; order Brassicales; family Brassicaceae; genus Pseudoturritis; species Pseudoturritis turrita. The sequence continues at coordinate 263,921 of OVBL01000491.1, forward strand.
CTTTTCCAAGCCTTTATTTTATTTTATTTTTCATGTATGTATGTAAACAAGATTGGAGACATATTCTTTATGCTTAAGATCACATCGTAGCATAAGTGGTGAAGCCAAAAGGCAGAAAAGAAACATATAAGAAGAGTCCAGTCGTAAACGTCAGTGAAAGAAAAAAGCTTTTTGTGTCCCAAAACTCATTTCAACTTCTTTCTTTTGTTTCATTATCTATCAAACCTTAGTAAATAAAAGGGTGTGTGGTTTTTTTTTGTCAGGAGATTATGACAATGACATGTTGGATCTAGCACAAGTAACATTCAAGCAATGTTTTATTCCAAATCACATTTTCGAAAAAGAACCACATTATTGTTGCATTCTTCTAAGAGATATTTGCAGGCCTGGATGTTGGTCTTCCCAACCTTTTTGTGAGAAAGAAAAAAGTTTGATGTAACTGCAAGAAGGGTGTGAGAGATACGATATTTTAGCTTTGTCTTAAAAAATGAATGTTGTGTCTCTGTCACTCTCTTTTCCGTTGTCTTGCAGATTGACTAATGTTATTAAGGAGGCTCTTGAAAAGGTTAACTTTTTCATACCTGTCTACCATCGGAATTTAGGGCAAGAAAATCGTAGGGTTGTTCAATTTTATGTGTTCAACTGTATTTTTGGTATATCCATAGTAGTTTATACAATAGTATATGTTTCTTTAGAAGAGTCGCACTGTCTTAAAGCGCTCTTAATCAAAATATTCCATATTTGTTAAACTATAATATTGCACATAACAAAGAGGACCAAAAAGTAGATGGTCCAAAAGGAGATATACGAAAGCAAGTCACTAGAAACTATTGAAAATGATTCATTTGCAACATGCATGGTTTTTTTCTTCCATAAATGTGGTTAACTACATCTTACTATATAACAAATTACACTCATTCATAGCGTTTACACACTACTCGTTCTTTCTCATGAAGCTTTGTTCTGCTTCTCCATTTGTGCTTCTAAATTGAAACTCTTCTTTTGTGTATCCTTGACGTTGTTTGGTTCAATGGGAAATACTCAAACTTCCCAATCCTTTAGAGAGCATCTAGTCATTTTTAATGTTCTTCTAAATCTTCAGTGGTGTTTTATGTGGATTAAAAATGAATTATCTTCATTTATAATTTTAATGACATCAAAATTCATTAGCTTTGCATGTTGAGTAGTTATGACTTAAATTTTCGTGTGGTTATACAGCACTGTTATACATAAATTACTTTGTAAAGACTTAAAAACATTAACTCATTCGATATATTTCTCATTGTATAAACATGTAAAAACTTAAATTTGAAAACGAAAAAAAAACATGTGTGTATTGGCCTAGTAATAATAATACCAATAGAAATTCCAACCAGAATCCCAACTATAAAAGGTTTTTTTTTAAATGAATTTGTAGATCGATAAAAAATCTAATATACAAACAAGCCTTATACCTAAACGGAGATTGCGAAAAAAAAAATTCACTAATTTCTACCCATTAATCTTTTAGTGAATATTTAACGGCAAATATCGAATATTTAAATGACACACTCACTCAACAAGAAGTAAATATCACATGCATGGATAATAGACGAGAACCCATAACCTATAAATGGCTCAATCAGAATTTCAGAACACATAACCTTTTTAAATATATAGCTAAACCATTTTTATGAGATATCTATGAAATTTGAGGAAATGATAAATAATGTAGCTGCATGTTTATAAGTTAATTATGTTTTAAATTATTTTGTTGTCGTCGTTTTCCTCATTATAACTTCCTTGAATTGGTTTCATGCAATGGTATGCAACCTTAAAAAATCTGAAACTGAAACCGGACATGAAAGAACAGAACATCATCAAGTTGATATGTATAAGATAAATGTAACAAAGTAATAAACGGATAAACTCTTATCATTTGATCAGGACAATCATATGCTACGAGTCACACCGTTCAAAGTTATTGCAAAGATTTCCTTCTAAAACTATAGCCAACAATTTTTTCAGAATCATAAATAGATTAACAACGTACATAAGGCAAGACAAACACCAGCAGTCTATTTTAAACTACGTCAACCCATTTTAGAATCAGGTCTTTTCATTTGTAAACACAATATGCATTAACCATTATAAATATAAAATTCATAGATGCGAACATGATAGAGGTGTAAGATAGATTGAGTCAGCAACTTGTATGTTTTCGTCAGACACATGCAGCCAACAAAACCATACCCATTTAAAAAACATTCAAATGAAATAACTCCATAGAGAACTTAGAAAAGAGAAATAAAAGATTTAAAATCTGTGAAAACAAAACATCCATTGCATCCATCACTTGCAAGATCATATTTGTATGAAAATAGAAACTTATCAGAGAAGAGTTTAAGGTACACAAACATAATGTAAAATCAGTCAAGAAGATATAACAAAGTCCTAATTTTAATGGATAAAATTCCAAAATGCAAACAAAATGAGAGTACATGTGTTCAATATTGCTAAACTGTACTCCAATTTAACAATAACAACGCAGGAATAAGGAGAGTAGATAGTGGAAGAATACTAACCCCAGTCGGTTTGAAAATGAAATCTTTGCTTAATGTGTAAGGAGCCGAATTCTCAATCTTTGGTCACATTTTAAATTCTAATCCAATTTCACAGTAACCAACAAATGGAACAAACGATAAATCCATCAATAATCATACCAGATCAACGATTCTGCAAATGTGACACACTCCCTCCTGGTGAAACATTTAAAACTATGGCAGTTGCTAATAATGTACAATCCATTGAAAATAATCACAATATAATTTATAAGGAAGATCGAGATAAATCAAAATGGATTCTAAATAAATTAAGAGGTGAAGAGACTAAAATAATAAATATATGACAAGGACGACATAAAATCCTGGAAAACAGCATATTTAATCGCGGGAACAAAAACTGGTATGAATAAAAATCAAAAACATAAATTTAAAATAAACTGAAGAAAAATGAAGAACCCCCATTACATGAGGAAAAAAAAAGATTGAGGGGGATCGATTAAGAATCGTCACAACTGGAATTCTAAAATAAAAACATGTACAAGTTAAAACATAGAATTAAAGGCTTTGATTCGTTACCAGTAACATTCAATATACACTACGGCGATGGTGAGACCGATAAGAACTACGGCGATAACAACGACAACAGCGATTGGCGAAGACTACGATGACTTGGTATCCGACGAAGATTACGGCACCGGCGTCGGCCCGGCTAAATCAACTATAATCAGAGATCCGGTCTCCGGCGAAGATTACGGCATCGGCGGCGGAAAAACGAATGCAAACAGAAGTGATGAAGAGTGTTCTTAAGGACCAAAATTTCATTTTTCTGTCTCTATCCTTATAAATCTAAATGAAGAATCACAGATGATTCACTTGAAAGTTTGAGTTTTTTGGTGAAAGGGTTTATAAATGGAAGAATCACAACGATTCATTTGTTTAGAAGCCTTTTCGGCAAACAGAAAGCAAAAACAAATCTAATCTTTCACCGTTTAATCTATAAACAAAAATACTATCAACCATTGGATTAGACTTTTTTTCTATAAAAAAATGCTGACGTCAGTTCCAAAAAACCAGTTTGCTATTATATATAGATTAATTTATTTTATAAATTAATAATTCATTTTATCACAAAATGGGATTTCGTTAATCCTTGTGTCCGTTTTCAATCGTGAATTAAAATCTTGTTTCATATGGGAACGTGTTTGGAGCAGGATAAAGAAAATGGTTGGATATGCTCTGAATATAGTTTCTGTTTTTCAGTTTGACTGATCACCTAATAGGGAAAACTATATATTTGTTACCAAGAAAAAACATTAAAGATGCTCTTAAAATACTCAATTACCATTAAACTAAGAAATATTCAATCTAGAATAATTTCACGACTAAGTGGATCGATTCCGATCCTTGTTTTTGTAGTTTTCTTGTTGTTGAAGAAGTTAATCAAACGGCGCCCCTTTCCATTATCTTCTTTTGGATTAGGGATTTCAATGTTTCTTCTTCCTCTCTCTTCTTCTCTGCTTTCTTCTTCTTCTCTGATTCCTCTGTTTTCTCCTTCTCTGTTTTATTCTTCTTTTTCGCTTCCCTCTCTGCTTTCTTCTTCTCTTCTTCCTCAGCCAACTTCCTTGCTTTCTTCTTCTCTTCCTCCAAAGACTTAACCAAACGTTTAAGACAAATGTATGCATCTTCTTCATCAGATTTCGGCATCAGATTCTCTGCAACATCAGCAGGAGACATGTCGGTTTCCTCTAGCAATCTCTCGATTTCTCCATACAAATCATGTTCCTCGATCTCCAAGTAGTTCTTAGCCAAAACCTTAAACGCTTCAAACCTGCAATAAGACATCTCAATGTGGTTGTCCATTCTTCCTCTCCTTATCAATGCCGGATCAAGATTATCCACAAAATTAGTTGTAAAAACCATAATCTTCTCATCACTACAAGCTGACCATAACCCATCAATGCCGTTTAATAACCCCGACAGAGTAACCTTGCTCCGATCTCTTTCATATAACATCATCCTCTTCTCTTCTTCGTCGTCTTCTTCTTCTTCTTCTTCCTCCTTTTTCTTCCTCTTCTGTCCGGTAAGACCAAGAGAGCAATCAATATCTTCAATCACAATAATAGACTTCCCTGTTGTGTCCAACAACAACTTCTTCAAATCCGAATTATCTTTCACAGTCGTTAGCTCAAGATCATACACATCATACTCCAAGAAATTCGCCATGGCAGAAATCATGGTCGATTTCCCTGTCCCGGGCGGTCCAAACAAGAGATAACCACGCTTCCATGGCTTCCCAACCTTCTTGTAGTACTCTTTCCCTTGACTAAACTTAATCAAATCTTTCATAATCCCTTGTTTCTTCTCAGGATCCATAGCTAGAGTCTCGAACGTAGCCGGATGATTAAAAGGAACATTACACCACCATTTTCCTTCCCTCCAAGAAGCCCAACTTTGACTCGAGTTATTAGTGTAAAGCTTCCTCTCTCTGTTCTTTAACCCAATCTTTCTCCCTTCTCTCAAAACATGATCAAGATAAGTCTTTGTGGCTATCTCTCTGTGCCTCTCATGGAAACTTAGAGTCATGTACCTTCTCCCCTCTGAGGAGCCGTTATTACGACTCTGATTCTCGCTCTTTGTCACATTCGAAGACCATTTCACCCTAACACCTTCAAACTCATCTTCGCCCGCTTCGTGATCGTCCAAACTAAGCACCAACGATTTGCTGTTTTGCGTTTCGTTGGCCCTTAATCTCTTTGCAAAAGCCGTTGATTTTGAGGATAAGTAGTTGCGTATTGAGTTGTAAGCTTCACTTCTCTTGAGACCTTCTCCTGTATACTCGTTGAACTTGATGTCAACAGAATTAGAAACCCATCCCATCAATTTGAAAACGTATTCCTCCATGTAGACTCGGAGATGGTAAGGGAAAAACTGTTTGTACATCGCCCAGAAGAACATAAGACTCGTCATCGTCGAGCCTGTGAATCCCCAAATTGCACCGATCTCAAGTACCATCTTTGTGTTTGCTTGCGCCCCACGAAACTCTTTGCTTTTGGTTTCTCTTAAGACTTTGTTAACTTGTGTTCTGCTTTGGTCTCTTTGCTCCCCACCCTCTCACTCACTATTTATCGAACTCTTGTTACAATTTTTTAGTGTCTCAGGAAATGCCACGACATTTGTTGTTATTTTGATAAAATAAATTTATATATATATTATAATGAAATTGTGGTAATATTGATGGAGCATGTAAATTTGGGTTTGTGTTGTACGTATTTTCTCCACATGTAGTTTTCATGTTCTTGGGCACTAAAGTTGTTCAAAGATTTTTTGGTTTATTTGCTTAATCATGAAGATGCTATGAGCTTGAAGCTATGTGTGGGGGACCGAACTGATTTCTGAGTTCTGACCAATTCTGGACCCAGCAATAAAGTGTGCAAGCAATGTTAAAATAAAGTGGTGATGTACAAGTTTTGGTACTGAGGATTCATTTAAATGTCATACACAGATTTTTCCATCAAGGTATTAATTAGCAATTACCTCAAAGATGTAATCTATGCATTGATTCTCGAATTTAACTCTTTTTTTTTTGTTGTGTGGTCAAAGTCAAGAGTCTTTAAAGGTTAATTGATTTTTTCATATAAAAAAAATGCAATAGGCGTGAATTTTGGGTAGGCATATCCACGTGACAATTACAACCCATAAAACTTCACTAAAATTAAGAGTCAATTTGGTGCATAGCAAAAAAATAAAAATAAAAATAAAAAACTAACCAAAAATCCTAAATCCAAAAACTAGGATTCAATTACATGGAAAATTTTTGATTAGTTTATAAGATATATTTTTGTTGGTGTTTATTCACCAAATTTTCCCTAAAATTAATAGTTTTACATTCGCTGTTAAAAAAAACAAAATAATAATTGTTTAACAATAGTTTTGCAGTGGTTAGTGAAACCTCTTACATGTCAACATGCAACATGCATCCTAGTAACTTACTTTCGTTTTCTTTTCTCTTACCACTTATAATTTTTTTACATGTTAAACACTATAAAACATCATGTATTCTATAACGATCAAATAAGAAACAATAGAAGGAAAGAAAATAAAAACTAAGAGACAATAAATATACTTAGTCAGTAAACACTAGCCATTTACGCCTTCAGTTTTATACTGCATTGGGTAAATTACCGGGCTTCATCTCAAGTTCTCTCGTATGACAGACGAATCTAAGAAGAAAAAAAACAAACCTCAAACCATCATTGTTATCCTGCAGTCACTACGCACCAGAGGCGTGAATCCAGATTCCGGTGGCTTACCTGATGGGTTCTCAGATAATGCCAATCGTATGGCTCCTCCTCCCAAGAACGAATCGGTACGTGTATTAGCTCCTCTTTCTTTTGATGCGGTTTATGAAGGTGAAGGTTATTCGTTGATTCTATAGTTAATGGAGAAACTGGAACGCTTAATGGGTCTCCTGTTACTAAGTCTGAGAGAATTTTGAACGTGGTTTTCATGCAAGAGATGGAATAAGTTTCGCAGAGTTCGCATTCTCGGTAACTATCAAATCTCAATCCTTAGATAAGAAGAAGAAGAGCGAAAAACTAATTTTCTGATTAATTGATCAGTAAAAGTGTTTTACAACAACTCGTATATAAAGAGCTCTGCAGAGCCCAAGATGAATCCACTGGCTGCACCAACCACACCGAGACGAAGCACATCTTTATTGATATTTGCTTTAAAAGCTTCATTCGTTTCTTTTGTATAATAGATTATAGTTGTGTAAGCTCTTTTTCCGTTGGTGTGTGTTTATGGTAGGTTATTAGTAGCAGCTACGATGGTCTTATCCGGTTGATGGATGTCGAAAATTTGGTTCCATTTCCACAAACCAATAGTTACAGACCACAAAAACTTGTTTGGTTCCTCTGTTGAAGGTCCCTCCACTATGAAAGAAGAAGCTTATCTCTAAGATATGAAGACAATAAACGTATTCTTATTTCATTATTGCTTAAAGTTTCATCTTTACATCGTTCGCTCTTTATAGAGGTTTTAATCTGAGTACTCAAGGGCTACGTGTCAGTGTTTCACGCGTCGCTGGATCCTAGAGCATCAAAACGGTTTCTGATGACGACTGTACCTTCATTACAGCTCACACCTTTGAACGCTCCTTTTGCTTTTTCCTGATGCTCTGTATTTGCTCTGGTTTTGTCTTTTGTTGCAGGTGAGGAAGATGACCGTTGGATGCTGGGCTTGATCTGAGGCACTTGTTGTTTGGGCTTTGATTGTTTGAGGCCCACTTGATGTTTTGTTGTCTGTGTGATGCCGTTTTGGGGAGTCTCTGATTCCTTTGGGGTCTTTACTTCAATAGCCCCCCTCAAACTTGGTGTAGGGGGAACATCGACACCCAGTTTGAATCTGAGGGAGCTGAAGGCTTCAAATGGCAGTGATTTGGTGAAGATGTCAGCCAATTGAAGGGATGCAGGAACGTGTTTGACAGTGAGTGAACCGAGAGCTACACGTTCTCGGACATAGTGATAGTCCGTCTCAAAATGTTTTGTTCTTGCGTGATAAGCTGGATTTGCCATAAGGTAGACAGAGGATAGATTGTCTCCATAGAGTTCTGGAGTGACATAAAGAGACACACCAAGTTCTCGAAGAACATGACTGATCCAGGTGAGTTCAGAAGCTGCTTCAGAGAGGGCACGATACTCAGCCTCAGTGGAGCTTCGTGCAACAGTTTGTTGCTTTTTGGAGGACCAGGAGATGAGGTTGCTGCCAAGGAATGTGCAGTAGCCACCTGTGGATCTTCTCGTGTCCTTGCAGCCTGCCCAGTCGCTGTCACTGTAAGCTCTCAGTGTGCAATCCGTGTCTTTACTGAAGGATATGCCCATTGTAGTGGTTCCTTTGAGATACCTGAGAACTCTTTTGAGTAGTGTGAAGTTTGCTACAGTAGGAGCATGCATCTTTTGACATACGTAGTTCACAGCAAATTGCAAATCAGGTCTAGTCAAGGTAAGGTATTGGAGCTTACCTGCTAGACTTCGAAAGTATGTCAGATTGGGAAATAGCTCAGGTTTGGAGGAGCATTTATTCAGTTGCAGAGGCAGAGGTGTAGACATTGGTGCGCAATCTGACATACCAGCTAGAGAAAGAAGGTCTTCTGCATACTTTTGCTGAGATAAGAAGAGCCCCCCTTGATGAAATTGTGCCTGAATACCTAGGAAGTAATGTAGTTGTCCAAGGTCTTTCATTCGGAACTGTTTATTGAGTTTAGTGAGAAGACTGGTCAGTACGACTGAGCTATTTCCAGTAATCACCATATCGTCGACATAGAGCAATAACATGATCACGTCCGTTCCTCTGAGAAATACAAATAGAGAGGGATCTTTAATGCTGCAGACAAAGCCAAACTCAAGGAGAAATGAGCTGAACTTGTCAAACCAGGCTCTAGGGGACTGTTTCAGTCCATACAATGCTTTGTGAAGATGGCACACATGGTGAGGCTTTGTTTTGTCCACAAACCCAGCTGGTTGTGTCATATATACAGTCTCAGTGAGGTCTCCATGCAGGAAGGCATTTGCAACATCCATTTGTTTGATTTCCCACTGCATGATGGCAGCAAGATGGAGAACCATTGTAACAGTGGCTGATCTTACCACAGGGCTGTAGGTTTCCAGGTAATCGATGCCTTCTTCCTGATGAAATCCTTTTGCCACTAGTCTAGCTCTTAGTTTGTCTAGAGCACCATCAGCTTTCAGTTTGGTTCTGAAGACCCATTTGTTTCCTAAAACATGCATATCTGGAGTGTAGGGTACAAGGGACCAAGTTTGTGCTTCTGCGCAGTTGTCCATTTCCTCGGTCATAGCTTCAGTCCATCATGGGTCTTTTAATGCAGATGTTACTGTTTTGGGTTGAGGGTAAGATACTCTGTTGGTTAGGAGAGCATATATGGGATTTGGCTTTCTAATCCCAACCTTTGCTCTAGTGATCATAGGATGACTAAGCTGGGATGAAGACATAGTTGTTGAACGAGTTGCAGATGGCTCCAGTATTGGCATATTACGGTTTGGTGTTGATGGAGGGGTAAGTACAGTTGAACTTGTCCTACATGGAGAAGAGGGAATGCTGTTGCCTATAGAAGCAGGTATTGTCCCTGTCGTACACCCAGCATTGTCGTCTATCAATGTAGTAGGTTCGACTGTCTGAGTTCTTTGTCTGATCAGTGGGGGAAAGTCTTGTGGTGTGAAGAGAGGAGAGTCAACAGGCGCTAAGAGATCAGAACTACCTGTAGTGACTTGTGGAGCAGAAGAGTTATCATGGCTAAAGCTTTGTTGCCAAGCTGTCATCAGAGGCGTTGATCCTTGGCAATGCTTTGATAGAGGTTCCTCAGAAAATGGAAAGACTGACTCATCAAATATCACATGCCTGCTAATGTATACTTTTCCAGTGGAAGGGAGGAGGCATCTATACCCTTTGTACTTCTCATTGTATCCTAGGAAGACACACTTTAGGGATCTTGGATCAAGTTTGTTGCTAGCATAGTCTCTGAGAGTAGGGTAACAAGCACAGCCAAAAACTCGAAGAGAGGTGTAGCCTGGAGGTTTTCCATAGAGCATTTCATAGGGACTGCAGTTTGTGACAGAGGAAGGTAATAGATTGCTGAGAAAGTTTGATGTGAAGAATGCTTCAACCCAATATCTCTGAGGCAGCTTACTTTGGAATATCATAGAGAGTCCTAACTCGATGATATGCTTGTGTTTCCTCTCAGCCAAACCATTTTGCTGAGGCGTGTAAGGACAAGACATTAGTTGTTGTATCCCTAACTGTTGCAAATGAGTCAAAAATTTCTTACTAATGAATTCTCCACCACCATCACATTGAAAGGATGAAATTTTGTGACTTAACTGATTTTCCACCAAAGACTGAAACATGACAAAGATGGAGAAGAAGTCTGACTTCTGCTTTAACGGGTAAAACCAGCAAAATCGAGTGTAATTGTCAATGAACACTACATAGAAACGGAAGCCTTGTATAGACATTATTGGTGAAGGCCCCCAAAGGTCACAATGAATCCTTTCAAGAGGTTTTGAAGCAACAAAAGAGGAAGAAGAGAAAGGTAAATGAGCACTCTTGCCAAGCTGACATGCTTCACACAGCTGACTTGTACTCTTATTGATGGAGATAGCTTTAGTGGCTGATAAATGTTGGAGAATTTTGGAGTTGGGATGTCCAAGACGTCTGTGCCAAACTTCAGCACTAGCTGACTGCTGCCTAGAAGAGTAGAGAGTTTGGAACTGTGGATCCTCCAACAAGTACAGACCATTATGGTTTCTTCCCAGAGTAAGAAGCTTCTTGGTTCCCTTATCAGTGACACGAACAGCATCACAATCAAATTCAAAGACACAAGGGTAATCCCTGGTGAGTTTGGAGACAGATAGAAGAGATTTTGCTATTGCTGGACAAACCAAGACATCTTGTAAAGGGAGATTACCTGAGGTGGTTGGAAGATTAGCTGAGCCAGTGTGTGTTATGGGAAGAAAGTTTTCATCACCAATCATGACTGTGTTTGAACCAAGATAGGGCTGAGATTATTGTAAATGTTGAGATGAGCTGGTGACATGAGCTGTAGCTCCTGTATCTGGGTACCAGTCTTGACCTGAGCTGTCTGAAACCTCTGTGATTCTCATGGAAGCCAAGGCTGCATGCATTGTCTCATACTGGTAGCTGTTATCAAATCGATGCCAGCATTGTAAGGCATGATGTCCTGGCTTGTTGCAGATTTGACAGATTGGTCGGTTTTCTCCTGAGGTTCCTGAGGATTGGGAGAGTTGTTGATAGAACCCTCTTCCTCTGGTAGAGAAATATCCTCTGCCACGAGTACCTCCAAATCTGGTGTAAGACTGTCCTCTTCCTCTTTGATTGTTATTATAGCCACCAGAAGAAAGGCTGGATTTTACCATATTGAAGGCTAGGTGAGGAGTGATATCCGTGGGTTGACTGGAAACATAGCTCTTACGTCTGTCATCATAGCCAATCAGTCTAGATACCACATCTTCATACACATGACCAGGAGGAGTATCCATAGAACCTTCTATAACAGTGATAATAGGTTCATATTCACGACTTAATCCATGAATAGCAGCGAATATTTTCATTTTCTCACTAACAGGATTTCCTATCGAGGATAGTTGGTCACATAAGCCTTTGACCTCTCTAAGATAATCAGTCATGGACTTATCTTGTTTAGACATGGTCTGAAGTCGGCGTTGAAGCTCAAATAACCTTGAAGAAGAGACGCGGTTGAAGTGAGAAGCCAGAGTAATCCACACCTCGTGAGCTGAGACGGATCCGACCACAAGGCTGAGAATTTCCTCGGAAAGAGATCCAAGCAGCCAAGACTTAACAACTTGGTCTGAGCGTTTCCAGGCTGTATAGTCTGGATTTGGTGTGGAGCATGAGGAGCCATCGATATTTGGCACGGAAATATTCAGAGATGGAGCTTGGATTTGGCCATTGACAAAACCAAGAAGACTCTGTCCAGAGAGGAATGACTCGAACTGGGATTTCCAGAGTATGTAGTTCCGGACAGTAAGTTTCACCGTAACACAATTTGAAATATTTAGTGAAGGATAAGAATAGAGCTCCATGGATTGTTCCATGGCTCTGATACCATGAAAGAAGAAGCTTATCTCTAAGATATGAAGACAATAAACGTATTCTTATTTCATTATTGCTTAAAGTTTCATCTTTACATCGTTCGCTCTTTATAGAGGTTTTAATCTGAGTACTCAAGGGCTACGTGTCAGTGTTTCACGCGTCGCTGGATCCTAGAGCATCAAAACGGTTTCTGATGACGACTGTACCTTCATTACAGCTCACACCTTTGAACGCTCCTTTTGCTTTTTTCTGATGCTCTGTATTTGCTCTGGTTTTGTCTTTTGTTGCAGGTGAGGAAGATGACCGTTGGATGCTGGGCTTGATCTGAGGCACTTGTTGTTTGGGCTTTGATTGTTTGAGGCCCACTTGATGTTTTGTTGTCTGTGTGATGTCGTTTTGGGGAGTCTCTGATTCCTTTGGAGTCTTTACTTCAATACACTAGACTATCATCTCTTCAAAGCATCAAGTGGCTAGATAAATAGTATCGTTGGATCAATTTCACCATCACATCCGCAACAAGGTAAATACTAGATCGGTTATTTCCCATTTACATTTTATTCATATCTACGGACTACTATATATTTTATCCTCACACCTCCTCACCCATTTATTTCATTATCAGGAACTCCTCAGGCTTGCTCCAAACATGGATCTCCAACCCTTTCGTTACTTAACATTGGTTAGTTTTCCAAATTTCCAGTAATATATTTTATTTGGTTCTATTTTGTTCTTTTTTTAAATGTACCATTTCTTTCTAAAACTGTATGAAATGAAAATTTGTGCTCACAACTATATCATTTCTGTCCAAACATAATTTCGTAAACACAAGTTAAGGTTAAAAGCTCTGATTTGGTACAGCCTGCTTTTCGAACTCGGAAACTGCATGAATAATGTAGCAACTATTTGAAAAAGTGCAACGATTTTTAGGTATGGCTCTGTCTTCTTCGTGGACATACGTCTCCTTATGTCCCAAAATGCGAAAACTCAAAAAATTTGGCTTCCTCTTCTTACTTTATCATATCTGATTGAAGGATAATTATTTATTTTAAAATATTGGTGGGTGCTTTTACTAAGGTACTCATTGTGTTGGTATTGGAACAATGTTGTGGTTTTAAGAATAGTTTAGTAAAAATCTTGAAACTAAAAAGTCAAGCTGCAAGAGAATTCTACATTGTGTTCCCACGGTCATTTGAATATTATAATGGTAGGTGGGTTAGTTCCATGTACGAGAATAGATCACGCTATCATGTGCCTTGTGGTGAATACTTTCTCTAAATTAGATATAATTTTCTGGAAAAATGTTGCTTAAGCTTTCTCATGCATTTGCATTGGTGTTATTTGTTTGTGAGTTGTAGGTATTGCAGTTATTCTTCTCTTATGCTGCACACTGTCTTGATCTTATAACTTTATGGTACTATAATTCCGTGATACAGTTAGAATTTTTTTAAGCTCTTAATTTGAATTTATTCGCAAACGTTAGCTAGATTTGCAAAAGTGTGTTAAATGAGAATGTTGTGGTTCGATTATAAGTATCGGGAAGGAAATAGGGGGACTATGGCTGCATGAGGATACAAAGCAAGAAGCAAATGATAACTCCTAAACTTAGGGACAAGATCACCACCAAACAAAAATCTGGTAACTGAGGTTAGTCTCTTCAAGGCATGAAATATAATAGTTTTGTTAAGTATCTTGGACAAGAATCTATCTAAGAATCAAAATCTGTATTTGTGAATCCTACTTACGGTTAAAAGTTAGTTAAGTTATCCCTATGAGAACTAGATGCAAAAAAAGAACATAAGCATGATACAACAATTGTGTTTATGTTGCTCTTTCCGAGAAGAAAGAGAAGAGAAACACAGACAACATGGACGTATAGTTGTTCCACATCAGTTACATTGATGAAGGGTAAAGGTATGGTGGTTTTGAAGAGATGATGAGTAACATAGCAACCAGAAAAAAAAGACGGAGAAATGTATTAATAAATGCTTATCTTTTTATATTTTGTACTTGGAAAGATACAAAGCAAGAAGCAGAGGATTACTTAGAGATTATATGATCATTAGACATCTTACAATAAATGCTTTGCTATCATTGTACAATTACTAATTTTTTTTTGTTTTTGAAAAAAATATTAACCTAACTTTACCTTCTTTTTTTTTGGTAAAGAGTTTTCAAATTAAAGAATGAGAAATAAAATGTGTTACAACCCCAACCCATGCTATAGATTTTAAGGCAAATCCTAAGTTATTAAACAAATAGGCCCGGGTTAAAAGGACAGTAATAAATACAAATAAAAATCGTAATCGAGATAATGCGAAAAGCCAGCATTCTCAACGGCGAAACCGAAGAGGCTTGACGCAGTGGGAGAATTAGCAGGTAACCATAATTCTAAACTTAAGTATCTGAGATGTGAGGCTCTCTTAAACTGAAGCATGAATTAATGGAACATGTTTTACTCACGAATTACGAAGAAAAACTCTAGAGACATAGATTATGTAAAATGTGTACAATAATTAGTATTATTTATAACTAAGTATGGCTATTAGTTACAAAAAATTTGCAACTCAGTGTGGCTATTAGTTACAAAAACATTGTAACTCACCGTGGCCATTACCTTCGAAATATTTGACACTATTTGTGGTAATTGTCATGATTATTTTGTCGCAATTAGTGAGTATTTACTTTAACAATTTTGTGAAATTTTGTATCAACTTCCGACAAACTATTTGTAACTAAATTGTAACAAATTTGCTACGAAAGATGTTGTAACAATTTTGATTCAAATAGTTACAACGTAATGTCAGTGACTATTTGTGGCAACTAGCTACAATTTGCTACAAATCGTAAATTTGCTTCAAACGTATAGTTTCGGTGAAATATTTGTAGCAAATTAGTAGCTAATAAAAATTTGCTACAAAAAAATATCATAGCTATAAAAAAAATTGTAGCTATGTTGCCAAATTCTTGTAGTGCTTGAGTTATTATCTTCTTAAGATAAGATTCTATAACATTCGTAATTTATAAGAACATAGATATTTGATAAATTTACAATCTCATATATAGTCAATCAATTCTATTCTTAAACTGTTGCTTTGACAATCTTAGTTATTGGACATGATTGATATCTCTTGTGGTGATTTAAGGTATGTCTATAACTTTAAAACAGTTAAGTCATACAGAGACCCAAATTTCAGTTGCTAAAAAGTTTCATATTTGTTGACCCTTTTGCGACTAGGAATACTCAATGAAGACACTATCTTTATAAATTTTGGAGATAAACTTTCTCATGTGACCTTCGAGATGGTGTTGTAAGGGGTTAAATGGAAATGACAGTCATATTGTCTATGGTGGCCTTGACAGCATAGAGAGCAAGACTCTGCCTCTTCTGAGGTAGCTACTTTCTTTTCAATTTAAGAGTTATTGGTATGAAACAGTTTGGTAGGAGAATCAAATGAGGATCTTGTAAATTTGTAATCATTTTGAAATCTTATGCAATTTACGAAGATAACCCACATAAAAGAGTCGGGATAAACAGACGAAAGAGGCATAAGCCAATGATCAAAAATAATGTATGGATGGAAATTGCTTTCCTGAGTCTGGAAATAGCAAGCAAAAAAAAAAAAAAGAACTGATATAAATACGATGCTCGCGCTCTCTCTGTTCTCGACATCATTGGAAGACTATAAGACATGAAATTTGAAATTCAAGGGGATGCAAGGGTAGAGACGGTGTTTTCCTTAGCTAATTATTGAGATGAGTACATAGCCATGATTTGGTCATGATTCAGATCATGTAAGTAGTTTTCTTTCGGAAAAATTCTGAGGTTGTATTCGAAAGAACATTAAAATCACTTCATTGATCAATGTGCACTACAACTGAAATGTTATTTTGCAGACACAACACAATAAAAAGTTATTGTCAAAACTGTATTTATTTTCTTTATAATTCTTGATTTTTTATGCATTTAAGGGTATCTAACATAAGTTCCAACCCTCCACAAATATGATATATGTTCTTGTATTGTTTCCTTATGTGAGATTTTAATCTATCCCTATGTAGCTATGGATTCCATAGTGTCATCTCCATCGATGTTCTAACTCATCGGTAAATCTATGTCTTCTTTTCATTTGCTTATGTTATTGCTATACAAGTTTTAGATTCACATTAGTTGTTATGAAATTGCCGAAACAAACAAATTAACAATAAAATAAAATAAAACTTGATCAGAAGAAAAATCCTCGCGAATGCGCGGGTACTGGCCTAGTATACTTGAATTTAGTTGCATATTCATATTCATTTAGTTGCATATTCATTTGCATTGTATGTGCATTCTAGGTTGCATTAGCATTGTAAATATGGAGAACAATGGTAGAGGTTTTTAGTACATAACATTCCTTGTAAATATCTTGATAATGCTTTTCTTTTGCTTAATGGACTACGAAAAACTTGCTTTTCCATATCTTGATCTCTCTGTTCCAGATTCTCTAAGTTTTGTTGATTCCTTGATTGAATTGAAACCAACTCTATTTTATTTGACCTTAATTGAATTTAATTTTCTCACTTATGAGTTTTTAAACCTTAACCATGGTTCACTTATACACATTCAAACCATTTTTATCCATTTTCACCACTCTCCAATAGTTTGAATGGCCAATCCCGATTCAAATACATCTTTTGAATGAGGATGGTACCACACCTTAAAAACCTCAAACCTTTCTTTGAAGCCATCATTAATTTGTTGAGTGAGGCATTTCTCTTCGCACTTCATGCATAAAATGTCTTGAGATGGAAACGACAAGGTTTTTCTTCCATTAGGAGTAGTTTCATTGGCTACTCGAAGTGGGTTTGAGAGAGTCTTGATGTTTCAATGGGCCTTATGAGGGTTTTGGGAATGGTCGTTGGGTTTATAAGAGTGTGAGCTTTGTTGTGAAGAGAGAGAAGAGAGGAAAAGAACCAAAATGGTTAGTGAGAAAAAGAACAAAAAGAGTGAAACTAAAGTGGTTTGAAAATAAGAAAAGAGAAAGTTGTCTAGGGAGTGAAAATAAAAAGGAAACACTACTCTTGAGTTTTAAAATGTCTAACTATAAGAAGCTCCTAGCAAAGAGAAAGAAAAGGAAAATAATCAAAGGATGAGTAAAGTAAATAGAAGCAAGAGTAGTTTAAATGTAAAAAGAGCTCCCTAGAATCAATCCCAAAAAGAAAGAAAAATTGAAGTAATTGGTGTTGAAAATAAGAGTGACATTGAGTGAATCAAGAGAAGTTTTTAATAAGGTTGAGTGAGTTACAAAAGAAAATGGGTTGGGTAGAAAAATGGAAGAAAACATCTTGTATGCATAAATTGTTTCCCTTCTCCATTGATTTTTTGTAATGACTTGTGCCTTATGTTTGAGAGAAGTCAGTAAATGTTTTGAACCTCCTTTTACTTCACATTGAGCATATTCTCTTACCGAACCGATTGGAAAAGGTTAAATTCCCATTTGTGAGCCTACACGTTTGAAAGAACTTAATGAATGTAGGGAGTTGGTGGATGGGAGACTTTTAATCGCTTAACATTAATTCTAGAGGCAAAAGATTGGAGTTGCGATAAGTGTGGGAAACTTGATTGAGTAGATGGTCCATTAGTAGCATTGAGTTGTATTATCTCGAATTGACATTGATTGCTTTGGAAAAGAGCCTTGTGGTTTTGAGTTCTCCCTTTCAAACTTCTTCCTTGTTGCTTGTGTTTTGTTTGCTTGAGGAAAAGCAAAAGGCAAGTCCGGGGGAGTTGATATTTGGTATTTTTACATCATTGAGCTCATTATTTTCATTGTTTTATATCTATCACTTCATCATATTTGCATTATATTTTTGTCTTTGAGTCCCATTTTAGTTTTTAGATGCATTTTAGAGTTAGGACTTGTGTTGTGCATTTTGGTTCTTATTTTTGGTTGTTTATGTACTTTTGGAGATCTTGGACCTATGTGGGTGCATTGGAGGCTTGAGAGAGGCAAAGGAAGTTGGAAGAATGGATCAAACAAGCAAGAAGATGAAGATTTACCCGAAGAAGAAGGAGGACAAAAACATAGAGAATACCGACCCCCTAATTCTAAGGGAAGGGGTTCGATATGAACTATGAAGAAGGAGGACAAAAAAACAGAGAATATATCGACCCCCCCATTTCTAAGGAGAGGGGTTTGATATGGACCAAATTTTTCTCAAGATCCAAGGTCTGATCCAGTTTATTCCGGGTCAACCCGGGTCCATTCTAGACCTCTATAAATACATTTTTAGCATTGTAAAAACCTAAGTTTCCTTTCCTCTAGAGTTGGATTTAGATCCAAACTCTTCTCTTGATATTTTGGATTGATCTTCAACATCTCATGCCACTTTAGAGAATGATTCTTCAAACTCTTATCCCTTATCTTTTTATTTATGCATTATTATTATGTTTATGTCTTTTTCTTTGTTTTTCATAATATTTAGTGATTAGTTTTTAGTTGGATCATGGATAATGCTAAATTAGGATGATTTGATGGTTAGATGATGATGATTTAGATTGATCCTTGTTAGATCCTTCACTTAGGTGAACTTAATGCTAGTTTTGACTTGATCACTCAAATCTAGACTTTATGTTTTTCACGCCCGGAAGGTGTTTGTGAAAATGTTTGAACCAAACTTTTTGTGAACTTTACATACCTAGCCAATGGGAATTTATGATTAGGATTTTTAGTGAACTAATTGGACTTTTTCTTAATGCTCATTGATTATCTAATTGCAAATGGGAGTTTATGATAATTAGGTGATTAGTGAAGTGGTTAGTGCCACGGAAGTGGATTAGTCATATTTCTGAGTTCCATGTTCTAGGATGATGTTTAATGCAATATTTGGCATCGTTGTTTGATTGTTAAACCATTTTTATGATAGTTAAACTCATGGTCCAATGTTTTTACCTTGTTTTGCTTCTTGCATTTTGATTTCTTACATTTCTTATCTTTTAAACCAAACAAAAACCCAAAAAATATTTGCTATAGATTAGTTTGTTTCTCGTATCTTTAGTGTTGCAATCTTTAGTCTCTTGGGATCGATCCTTAAATACTACATCGGTGTATCATGCATTTGTGGTTTTATTTGAGGTTTTACAAATTTTAGAGCTTCGATTGCCTATTGGATTTTCGCTCCATAGTGAAGGTAAATTAAAGTGTATCAAAGACTGATATGAGGAGTGCAGCACACATACCGTCACAGCTGGATCATGCAGCAACCATATGCGACCATTCATACTATGTGGATGGTTAGTAACACATTCCAGGTTGGGCAAAGTTGCGTTAAGATGAGGTTCATATTTGTTTCCTGAACACGGGTCTCAATGAGAGCTCCAAAAGAAAAAGGCCGAGAGTTTATCCAATTCTTGATAGATCAGTGCTTGATTGCGTCATTTATACCTCTCACATTCCAAAAAAATGTATCCATTGACAAAATATTTATAGGTAATACTAGGCGCTGCTGCCCGAGGCAGCATGAAGCACAGCTTTCCTTAGTGCACGACGAGCTCTCTTTCTATATTTTGCAGACAAGGAGGCAGCAGAGGCAAAACCAGATGACAAGAGATTAGGGGAAGCAACTAGCAATGAGGGAGGAGGGACATAGGGAATAATTTTGGGGATGGTTATTGTATTTAGTGTAGAAAGTGGGGTTGGTTGTGAAGTGGGTGGGCAAACGTTGAGTTTGATTTCTGAGTAGATGGGGGTGGAAGTTTCTAGTGGAGGAGAGGAGGTTAGGGAAGTAGAAGTAGAGAAGGGGGGTGGGAGGTGAGGGCGTTTGTAGGTGATTGAGAAACAGTAGTGACAGATTTGGGAACCCAAGCAGCCTTCCTTGAGCAAAAATTCTCCAAGTGACCAACCTGTGAGCATTTCCCACAAATAGGAGGAATCCACAGGTAGACAACTTTGACCAGGTGGATAGAGCCGTCATCTCATTGGAGTTCGAGGATACCGAGTAGGGGCTGACAAAACAAGAATAGAACGGTTCGTCTTTCATTAGATGCTAGAGAGAGATATATATATAAGCGTGAGAAAGCCCTAAGCCTATTGACAAATAAGGAAATATACGACTAAAAGAATATATACAAATTCATCCCGTAATACTCCCCTTCAAGTTAGCGCATGAAGATCACAAATGCCCAACTTGCTACGAAGATAATCGAACGCTTGAGATCCAAGAGCTTTGGTGAAGATATCCGCGAGTTGATCTGAAGTGTGAACGTATCGAGTAACAAGAGAGCCATTCTGAATCTCATCTCGTATGTAGTGACAATCCGTTTCGATATGTTTGGTACGTTCGTGAAACACCGGATTCGCTGCAATGTGTAAGCCTGCTTGGTTGTCACAAAATAAATGCATAGGAGCATCAGATGAGACACCTAAGAACGAGAGAAGTTCGCGCACCCATTTGAGTTCTTAAGATGTGAAAGACATGGCACGATATTCAGCCTCTGTCGACGACTTAGAAACGACTCCTTGCTTCTTTGTCTTCCAAGCAATCGGAGAGCTACCAAGCAGTACAGCGTAGCCTGATAAAGACCGTCGTGTCATAGGACAAGCAGCCCAATCCGAATCATAATATCCCGAGATATGCAAACTACTATTTGCCGTAAGTAATATGCCTTGACCGGGACTACCCTTAAGGTAACGGACCACACGTAACGCAGCATGCCAATGTTTGAGCCTCGGTTTTTGCAAAAATTGAGCCAAAACATGAACCACGTATGTAAGTTCTGGTCTGGTGATTGCTAAGTATACCAACCTTCCCACCAATCTGCGATATCGTTCTGGATTGTCAAAGAACAAACCAGCTGGAACTTCGAGTTTGTGATTCTGTTCAATCGGGGTAGTGACCGGTCTACCTCCTATCAGCCCAGTTTCATCAATAATGTCCAGCGCGTATTTCCTTTGAGATAAGTAAATACCTTCGGAAGACCGAGCTACTTCAATTCCGAGAAAATACTTAAGAGGACCCAAGTCTTTCATGTGGAAACATTGATTAAGATAACCCTTGAATCATGCAATCTCATCCTCGTTATTCCTGCCAATAAGCAGATCATCGACGTAGACGATCACGTACAAACACATCGTCCCACGGATTAGCGAAAACAAAGAGTAATCAGAATATGACTGGAAAAACCCATATCCACGCAACGCATGTGTAAGCTTGGAAAACCAACATCGGGGTGCTTGCTTTAACCCATAGCGAGACTTTCTTAAGCGACAAACTTTGTTAGGATCTGCGGCTTTAAACCCCGGTGGAAGCTTCATGTAAACTTCTTCCTCTAAATCACCATGTAGAAAAGCGTTATGGACATCCATTTAATGTACCGCCCAATTCTTAACGGCTGATACTTTAAGAAACATCCGCACCGTGGTCATCTTGACAACAGGAGCAAATGTTTCGGTGTAGTCTTGTCCTTCTTTCTATCTATTCCCCAAAACAACAAGACGTGCTTTATGACGTTCAATCGTACCGTCAGAATTATATTTGAGCTTGTAGACCCATCGACATCCAATAGCTATTTTTCCAGGTGGCAAATCAACAATATCCCATGTGTGTTGGTCTTCCAAGGCAACAACTTCAAATCCCATCGCATCTCGCCACTCTTTTAGTTTCATTGCTTCATTATATGATCCAGGTTCATAATCTTCGGTGATGGCCGCAAGAAAGGCGGCATGGCTGGCCGAGAAACGATCACATGTCACATAATTTGAAAGAGGATAGAGGACCGTACCTGATCTTGAAGATGCGGAAGGTGCGGTGAGAGGTGATGGGTCTTTGGGGCAACAAGCTGAATAAACAACATAATCTTTCAAACGTGTAGATATCGTACGCTTCCTCTATCCTCGACCAAGTTCTGATTCGTTTGTTTCAACTGCCGGTGATGATGGTTGCATCAACGTTTCATCATGTGGTACAGAAGGAGTTGCAACACTCATCTCAGAACTCCCCCTTACATCCAATGCATCTTGAGTTGATGCACCTGCTGGTCTTATATCTAGAAAATCATCATCACAAAACAATGCCGGATCCATAGTTTGGAGAGTAAGCTCTCTATTTTCACTAACTGTAGCCGCAAACGGGAACACATTTTCATGAAAAACTACATCTCTTGATACGAAGAATGCATGTGTCTCAAGATCATACATTGTCCATAAAAACACACTTTCTACTCCTTTCTCTGAACTTATCCGTATCACGAGAATTCTTGTGACCATATCCCAAACATCCAAACACTTTCAAACTGTCGAAAGAAGGTGCAGTGCCATAGAGCATTTCATAGGGAGTCTTACCTTGCAATAAGGGCGTGGGTGTTCAGTTAATCAAATGACCTGCTGCGAGGACACACTCACCCCAAAATCTCACTGGTAACGATGCTTGGAACATCAAAGAGCGTGCCACATTAAGGATATGTCTATGTTTGCGTTCCACTCGAGTATTTTGTTGCGGTGTATTTATGCAAGAAGTTTGGTGCACGATTCCTTTTTGTTCGAGGTAACTTCTCATACAAATAAACTCAGTTCCATTGTCGCTCCTCACCGTACGAACTTTTCTATCAAACTGCCTTGTGACCATAGCACAAAATTTTTGCAAGCAATTTGACACTTCACGTTTTTCAAGCAAAAGATATATTCAAACTGCTCTCGAGTAGTCGTCAACTATCGTAAGAAAATACACAGCTCCAGAAGAAGATGGAGTTCGATATGCTCCCCAAACATCACAATGTATTAGATCAAATGAACCAACTGCTTTATTACTACTCTCAGAAAAAGAATCATGAGTTTGTTTAGCTCGATAAAAAATATCACATCCACCTTTAGGTTTAACATCTTTTCCAAATCAACATAGCTAGATAAAGAAGATAAAATACGACTAGAAGGATGGCCTAGACGACGGTGCCACAAGTCTCGTGAACCCACATTTGTTGTCTTATTCGCTTGCCCGCCAACCACACCTCGAAACTTGTATACCCCATCACACTCTTCACCCGCACCAATCAGCATCTTCGAAGAACGGTCCTGCAAAACACATAAATCCTCAGTGAAAGTCATAGAACCTTTAGTGGCTTTAAGCAATTTTGCAACCCAAACCAGATCACATGTCAAGTCGGGTGAATATAATACATCACCCAACCACAAGTCACCCCCCCCCCCAAACATAAACGTCCTTGCTTGGAAGCCAAGGCATGATCTCCATCAGGTAGACGAATAGAACACGAGACAATATCGGTGATGTCACTTAAAAATTCTAGGTGCGAAGTCATGTGATGCGATGCACCGGTATCTATGATAAAGTCTGTCTTACCAGAGAGTTTTGCAGCGGATTCAGTCATTTTCTGAGTGTTGAGGATACCAATCAATGCAGTCCATTGGTCGTCACTGAGTTGAGACAAAGCACTACGATCGTAACCTCCTTCACGGCGTGTGGTTGTTGCAGCAGCTTGCGCCGTTTGAATCTGAGCAACATTTGCAGATCCAACACTTATTGGTTGAATTTTTGCAGCATTGGCACGACCCACAAATGATCCACGACCTCTTCCAAAGCTTCCTGCAACACCACCACCTCTCCCAAATCGGCCACGAGCACCTCCTCTTCCACCATGGAAATTCGAATTTTCTCCCCCTTTCATCCCACCATTCGGGAAAACCATTAATCTGAAAACAATCAGACTGTTCGTGTCCATACTTCCCACAATGAGAACATGTTCCTTCTCTCGATATTGAAACGTCCCTGTTCTTCCTCTGTTTCTAGCCTGCACTGCGAACCCCATAGCTTCCGGTTTCTCATCACGGTTTCGCGTGATGTTCTTTTCTCATTCATCTCGAACTACTCGCTGATACACTTGTGATAATTTGAGCAAAGGTTCCATGTTGATGATATTGGAACGTATTCCTTCAAACCTCACATCGTCCAGACCTATCAAAAATTGATGAGTACGTTCTTCATCTCGATCTTGCTCCAACTGGCCAGCAAGCTCTCCACAACTACACGATCTAAGTGGCTTGTAAACCTCCAGCTCATCCCACATCTTCTTCAACCGTCCATAGTAAATCATTACACTATCTCCCTTTTGTTTGCAATTAGCCAAATCTGCCTTTAATTCATGGATTCTCGGCCCGTTTCCCACCGAGAAGTGCAACTTTAAATCTTCCCACAATACACTTGCTTCATCCACAAGTGAGATTGACGTCTTCAAAGTCGGTTCGATCATATTCATGATCCACGCCACAATCATGGAATTTACAACTTCCCATTGTTCTAACTCAGCCGCATCTTCTGGTTTCACTAGGGTCCCATCGATGAAACCAATCTTTCTCTTTGTTCGCAAGGCATTCCGCACATGCTTCGCCCACTCATTCATAGTTATCTCCTTTCAATTTCACGGTCGTGATCAAACTCCCAGGTCCTTCTGATGGATGCAAGTAAAACGGCGAGGAAACAGGGGTTTCCGTAAGCTTCTCCACAACCACAGCAGCTCCTTTCTCAGTCATAGTCGAAGCCATTTAACAAAAAAATTTCAGAATTTTGGATCTAGGGTTGGCTCTGATACCATGACAAAACAAGAATAGAACGGCTCGCCCTTCATTAGATGCTAGAGAGAGATATATATATACAAGCGTGAGAAAGCCCTAAGCCTATTGACAAATAAGGAAATATACGACTAAAAGAATATATACAAATTCATCCCGTAATAGGGGATTTGTAATATTCGCTAACACCTTAACCTCTGTAGAGTCAAAACTAGTGAAATCTTTTGACGCAGTAGGTTCTCCAATCATGCCAGCAATGCGGCTTATTCCCTCTTCATATCAAGTCGAAGGAGATGTTCTTAATTGCTGCCCAAATTTTTGCTTTCTCAATAGTTGGAGGGTTGATAAAGAACTCTGATTTCCGTGGCGAGACAAAAAGAGGCGTATCACCAACTCGCCATAAGCCTTGATCAATTGCTTTAGCATGGATGAAGGACGAGGGAATGTGGATGAGGAAAGTCTTTGGAGCAATCTGAACAATTTTCAGTTTCTGTCCTTTGCCCCAGAGGAAATTTCTCGAACATGGGAGGAGGTTTTTCAGACCAACCAAATAGTCCGAGTGAATTCAGGCGCCACGTTCAAAGACCGCGTTTGGCATCTTGACTCTGGGTCTGCCTTCTTTGGAGTATTCAACAGGGGCAATGCGTTTAAGCTGCCGAGAAAAAGCGAAGAGGGGAAGGGTCTGGCGGAGGAGGAGGTGGGGGAGGCGGAGCCGTCATCAGAGCTGGGATTCTGACAAGGGGTGAGTGATTCTCTCTCTCTCTTATGTTAATTATCCCTTATTTGAACCAACATATGTTTTGGCCATCAATGTAATTTACCTATTTCTATTATGGATTATGTAAAATTTAATTGATACAAACAACATCTTCTACATATCATAAACAATCAAATGCTATATCTAGTCGATTGGAAATAGAAATTTATACAAAACCAATTCAATTCCTCGGTATAAATTCGTTTAACACATTAATAAACAAAATTATTTATATATTTATGTATATGATATTTGGGTATACACATTTTTTATTTTGTCGTCTTCAATATATGGCGCATATTTTTGCTTATGTAATAATTTGCTTTCTAAAATTTTTTTTTAATGACTTTGTATTACCGATCATATCTTATTATATAAAGCACGATGCGCTCAACGTGGCATGACACGTAGGCAAAATCGTAACTCACAATATCGCGACATGTGTTAATTTTAATTGAGATTGTGACCGTGTCAATATATTAATATAAAAAATATAAATTCATTTTTTACATTATTTATTTCTTAAATCAAATTTTACTGTAACTAAGGAAATAATAGTCTAAAAAAAATAAAAATAAGACATATTATTAAAAAAAAAAAATAGTAAATCAAAAAGACTAAAAAAGGAAAATAAGATAAACTATTTCTAATTGTAGTGTAACTAAAATGAAATAATAGTCAAAAACACTAAAAAGGAAAATAAGGCAAATTATTTACAATTTCTAAAAGTATTAGTGTGACATATGAAAAAAATTGATATTCATGAGATTACATGGGTCAAAATTTTACTTTTAAGATAATTTCCATATATTTTTTATAATACTTTTTAATTTCTTTACTTATATTTTTTGTTAATTTTCTTACTATTGTTTAATACTAATGACATATATAGACATAAATTTGATAGAATGCATTATGCAATATATTATTTTGATATGAAAATTTTGGATATTATTGATTGACAATGAATGCATGGAGTAAAAATATGGTTTTAATATGATGGAAGAAGTAGATGAGTTGTATTGCGAGATGAAATATGTGGAGTTGAAATCCAGTTTGAAACAAAGTACGTTACTAATCAACATCCAAAATAAGTGTGCGAGTAACCAATCAAAATCTAAATATTTACATCAACAAGATTTAACATATATTTCTTACATTTTCATAAAGTTTATTTTTATTAAATTTAATCGATTACCGACAACATGTGTTTTACTTTGGTGTTTATTATTTATAAATAAGTTATAATTAAAATCCCGCGTATTACGCGGATCCTAATCTAGTATATATTAATAGAGGAGACATTAGGAAAAAAAATTCAATGTGTCACTCAATGAGCAATTTAAGGGACACATCATTTAATTTTAACCAATCAGAACATTTCAATTAAAAATATATGCCATGGTAGAAATCTCTATATATTCTCATTAATTTTATAACATAAGCTCATTAATACATTTTTTACAAATTTAAGCACAACTAAATATAATATTTTAGACTTGTCATATCTATTTTTAATTTTTTATGATATATCAACAAAAAAATTATTATTATGAAGATCAATTTATACGAAAAAATGAATATCAATTATACACTTAAAAGATATTGAAATAAATAACATTTGCATATTTTTAATCAATTTTACACATAAAAATATTAAAACTAATGGCATTAACATATGTTTGATCAAAAATGTTTAACTTTATTACATTTATGCACAATATATATTATTTTGTACGTTTATAGATATTAGAAATCATATGGTTTGTTATACACGTTTAATATTAAAAATTGTTTATGTTAAAATCGCTTCATCAACCTATTTAATCATTTAATCATGCACTTGGCGTGAACCAAAATAGTTTGAAATTAACGAAGCAAATGATGTTTTTAAAAAATGATATTTGGGTTGAGAAGGCTCAACTGAAGCCCATAAATGAATCTTTCGGATGGGGTACAAGGGCATATATAGCCATATATCACCTGGATAAACCCATGTTCGGTTCAAAGCAATCGACGACTTTTGCTCGAACAACAAATCTGGATTAAACGGTTAGACGGCGGAGTAATCACTGAAGCTTTTTCGTTACTGGTTATATATAACTTGTGCTTTCATGGGATATGTGCATTAGCTTCGATTTGTATGGTTTGGTCTTTGACTCCTTGTTCTGCAATTGCTCTGGATTTCATGTTAATTGATCTTGTTTGGGGAACGAGAAATATGGAATTGCTCATATTAAAATTGGGTCATCATACAGATTTGAGAACTGGAGATTAAAGGATCTTTGTATGATTTGGTCTTCTGAATTTATATGAATCAGTCTTTTTTGTTAGTTACTCTAGTTTGACACAAAGAGTTTGATCCATAGTTTCTGATTATGACTTGTGCTTTCCTTTTGATCTGTGCCATTTTGTTTACTGATTTTTGTCAAGTATAGTATGTGATACATATAACTAGTTCTAATACATCTCTCCGCTCGCAGCCGCGGAAATTTCGGACAAGAGGTAGCGAATATGACGTCTTGGAATAAGAGGGAGTACTGGCGTCAAGTGGTGTTGGCTTAAGTTTGAAGATAGCTTGAGAAGGAAGCTATCCTAATCCTAACCGAGTTATGGTTACCAAAGAAATAAGGATCAAATATATTTAGGAGTTATCTAAATATAAGGGTTTTCTAATAGGATTAGGATTAGTGTTTTCTTATATAAAGAGATGTCGAGTTATGACATAAAATAAGAGGTTTTAAGAGAGATTAAGAGAGCTTAAATTTTGAGTTATTTTCTTAAGCAATAAAGTGAGTTTATACTTTGTTAATCTTGAGTTCGTAAAACAACAATATCGTTCTATATTTGGTATCAGAGCCTTGCGAGATCATCGCAAGATTCGTGAGACATCATGGGCGAAATTACAGAGGCATCAATCGCATCGATGGCAAAAGTGAAAGAAGGAAGATCGTCTTCAATCAAGTGCCCTATGCTGACCTCAACCAACTACACCGTATGGGCCACGAGGATGAAACTCCTACTCAAGGTACATAAGGTCTGGGAAATCATAGAAGCACCACCGAACGATGAAGAGAAGAATGACATGGCCACAACCCTGTTGTTCCAATCGATTCCCGAGACAATTACCTTACAAGTAGGAGAGCTAGATACGGCAAAGAAGGTGTGGGAGGCCATAAAGACGAGACACGTGGGGGCAAAAAGAGTCAAGGAAGCAAGGTTGCAGACATTGATGGCCGAATTTGATCGATTGAAGTTGAAGGATACGGAGACAATCGATGACTTCGCCAGCAAGTTATCTGAAATCTCGTCAAAATCGGCTGCATTAGGAGAAGACATCGAAGAACCTAAACTTGTCAAGAAATTTCTTAAAAGTCTCCCTCGAAAGAAGTACATACACTGTGGGAGTCGAAACCCGCACAACCAAAACTTGTGAAGTAATTTAGGGATTCGACAAACTTCTATGTAAAGAAACCAAGAACAGAGATCCAAAGATGGAGATTTTATTCAAGCTGTTTGTAAAGTAATCAGTGTTTTTCTAGGTTAATTTTCGGATCCCCTTTTCAAAGAGGTACATTGTCTATTTATACGCAAATACGTCGGCTAGGCCTTTTTCCTAAAGGTATTTGGAAAACTTCCTTTCTCTGGCTCGGATGTGGGCTTCTTTCTTAAGCTCGTCATCTTGGCCCACCAATCTTTCATGGCTCGTTTCCTCGACCTAATAAAATATGGGGCTCGTTGCTTCGCTGTATCATCGGTGAGCTGGCTCGTCGTTTGTCTCGCCTGCTTATCCCAATTCCGAGCCATATAGTTGGTTCGTCGTCCGACTTCCCTTGATGACAAGCCAGGAAGTTGGTCTGCCAACATGTTGGCTCGTCGCCGTTCGTTGGTTTACCAACATGCTGCCGAGCCAGGTTTGGCTCGTCTCCTGCTTTTTCCACTACCTAGCCAAGATGTTGGCTCGTCATCGTCTCTTCATGCTGCCGAGCCAACAGGGGTGTTGGCTCGTCACTCCTTTCTTCGTGTCGCCTAGCCAAGATGTTGGCTCGTCTCCGTTTCTTCCTGCTGCCGAGCCAACAGGAGTGTTGGGTCGTCATTCCTTCCTGCTGCCTAGCCAAGATGTTAGCTCGTCTCCTTCTTCTTCCATCGCCTAGCCAAGATGTTGGCTCGGCACTTCTTTCTGCCGCCTGCCGAGCCAATCTGCCTTGTCACCGTTTCTCCATTATGCCGAGCCAGCTTGGCTCGTCACCAATTCACCCTGTCGCCTAGCCAAGATGTTGGCTCGGCGCTTCTTTCTGCCGCCTGCCGAGCCAATCTGCCTTGTCACCGTTTCTCCATTATGCCGAGCCAGCTTGGCTCGTCACCAATTCACCCTGTCGCCTAGCCAAGATGTTGGCTCGTCTCCATCTTTCTCCATTATGCCGAGCCAGCTTTTGGCTCGTCGTTTACTTTCCTCCATACTTAGCATTTTTAGCAGTTGATCTCGATGGAGTGAAAACTGACCCCAACAGTTAGCCCTCCAGCTCGGCAGTATTACTGGTAATAGTGACGAGGTGAGAAGTCAAGATCGAGATCAACTCTCTCTGGGCTACCGAGCCAGCTCCGTGGCGAAGTTGTCATCTGGGTATTGACGAATGCCGAGCCGAACCGATAGTGTTACCGAGGCATTTTATTTCCGAGCCGACACCTTTGTCGTGCTTCCGAGCCCACTTTGGCTCGTCATCTTTTCGTATTGCTTAAACTGTCGTTCCGCCGAGCCATATTCTTCTAACACGTTACCGAACTATCCCAATAAGTGATTCATTTTTTGGCTCGGCAGTAAGGTTTTCTTGAGGTATCTCCATTCATGATTACAGCTTTATTGGGAACTGTAAGCGTTTCGCATGTTCCCGAGGCCGCGTGGCCTTACGCGCTTTACTTTTATGCGCCTTTATATTCAGATCCTTGTTTCACTCTTCATAATTCACTCCCCTTCATTTCCGAAAAATCAGGTAGCTCTCTTCTCTCTCTTCTTTTCTCTCTATTTGTTTAAGTTGTTGGCTAGGTCTTTATATATTTCTTCACTTCCGCCGCCGCCTCTTTGAGTTTTCCGATCCACCTTCGAGCGCGGCTCGGTGATCCTATAAACTTTCCGATCCATCTTCAAATCCTTCCGGCGACCCCTTGAGTTTTCCGACCCGTCTTCATACGTCTGCGGTGAGTATTCGAGTTTTCCGACCCATCTTCATCCAGATCGGATTATTCTCCTTCATCTTCTGTTTCCGAGCCAAAAATCTCTCCAAATTCTTTCTAAGTACCAGATTGACTACGAGCCAGAATCACCAATGTCTAATATCACCGAGCTGGAGGATTCTATTGGTTCGGCGACTTCCGCTTCACTGCTGGGTCGCAAGATGGTTTTATCTCCAGAGGTTTCCGAGCCAGCCGAGCCTAATTCTCCGCAGGGTCAACTGCAGGTTGTTGTCCCATCTCTGATAGACGAAGCATTTGATGCAGAGGCGGACGCCGAGGCAGCTCTGATCCAGAGAGCCCTTGCAGAATTCAAGGCCGAGCCGACAGAGTACGTTATTGACGAGGCGGAAAAAATACGCTTGGAAAGATTGTTTGCGAGCCATCAAGCCAGTACGTCGACGAGGCAAAAACCCGGAAGGAAAACGCCCAAGAGACGACCTGACCCACCCGGTTCGACTCTGTGCACCGCAGAATCCTTGGAGGCACTAAGGCATCGATTTCATATTTCAGAAGATGTCGAGCTGGTTGTCCCTACCCCAACTGACCGAGCCGAATCTCCACCACCCGGGTATTTCACTCTCTATGAGAGTTTCTTCTACGGTTGTCTGCTCTGGTTTCCGATCCCCAGCTTGATCCTTCGTTTTCTATACAAACATGGGTTAGCGCCGAGCCAGATTACGCCTCGAGGTATGCGTCACTTAGTCGGGATTCTGGTTCGGAGCTATGAGTGTGATGCGACTGTTCGCATCTCCCACCTGCGGCAGTTTCTTGAGTTCCGAAAGATTAAGAACTCCCGAGCTTACTATATTTCCAACAAGAAGCAAAGGAAGATTATCGAAGGCTTCCGAAGCAAAGATGGAGATTGGGGGAACTATTTTTTCTTTGTTCCTATCAACGATGCTACGGTCGAAGCCGAGAGCCTCCACTATGTAAAAACGGAGTGGGGAACCATTGGTGGGCGAGCCATAGACTTTTCAGGAGATTTGCTAATGTTTTTCTTTGTAGCGAGCTGACCACTGATGCCTCTCCTCCTTTTTTTGCAGTTCGGCAGATTCTCCCACGTTACCCAGAAGACACGCTCACGCTTCGGAACACACTTGCTGAGAGAAGGTGTCATTGGGAAAAACATTTTTCCCTAAAAAGAGTCGAAAAAGCCCGAGCCACTTTCGCCGGTGTTGAAGTATCTGATAGTTCGGAATCTGAATCTTCATTGCCAAGTCCTCCAAGAAAAAGCATGGGAAAAAGACTGACGATCCGTGATAAGCAGGCATTGAAGGAGAAAAAACAGCAGGAGCAATCTGGCCGAGCTGACGAGGCAACGAACTTAAACGAACAAAACGCCGAGCCAGTTGCCGAGGTGCCTGGCCAAACTGCGACTGAAGCGGAGACAAATCTTCCTTCCGAGCCGTTAGCCCTTGACGCCGAAGCGAGGGAAGTGGCTTCCGCTATTATTCCTGTCGCCAGGCCTTCTGGCTCGGCGCTTGCCCAGCACAAGGATGCCAACAAGAAGCGCGCTGCTGCCGAGCTTGACAAGGAAAAGGCCAATGAGAAGCAAAAAAGAAAAAGACAAAAGCCCGCCGATCCAATTCCCGCCGAGCCAACACCAGCGTCATTTCGTCAGGAAGGATCAGCACCGATCTGTAATGACGCCGAAGCTTCAGCGTCTCTCTTCTCACAGGTTCGCTGTTCGGGTGATAGACTGCCGCCCGTTGATGTTCTATCCCACGGCGACCTGTATACGGATATGTCGCTCCGAGGCACCAAGGTAAGTTCGTATACAAATTGTGGTTTAGTTACAAATCTTGAGAGCTAACTGTTTGTTCTTATGATCAGTTCGTCGCGTCTATCAACAAGATTGTCGCTGCGTTTGAGCACGACATTAGAAAAGATAAACGCCGAATTGAAGACGCCCAGAAGGATGCGTCTTTCCTTCGAAGTAAAGTTGCCGAGCTGGAAGGCAAACATGCGGGCGAGCTAGCGACTGCTGCAGCTCGGATCGAGGCTCTCGAGAAGGAAAAGGTGTTCTTTAAGGAAGAATGGAAAAAAGCCGGCGACTTGGCTATGAGAATAGATCGCTCCAAGCAGAAGAAGGCTGCCGAAATTGAATCCTTGAAGAGGCAACTCACTGCTGTAAAAGCTTTGCACGAGGCAGACGTGAAAAAGGCGCAGAAAACTGCGAGGCGGGAGATGTCCGAGAGATTTCAGGAACGGCTCGCTAAGATTGAAAAAAAGATGGACGAGCTGAGAGAGGCGAAAGAGAAGGAGCTTGATCTGGCCCAGATTGACAGCAATCTTCAATTGCTCGAGATTCTGCAGAAAGAAGATGCGCCTGCCCTTGACTCCGAGGTGGCGAAGCTAACGGGCTGGAGAGCTGATCTGGCCGAGGCAGCTGATGAGTTCGAGAAGATTGAAGCCGAACTGAAGAAAGATCTGACGCTTTCTCCCGTTTCTTCAGAGTCCACGGGCACTCTTTTAGGGAGCGAGCCAGTGGAGAACGTGGCGGCGAACGTTGGTGTTGCAGATTTTTCCGGCTCGAACGCTGGTACGCCTGGGATTGCTGCTCTCGCTTCTGAGAAACCTTCCGAGCCGGATCCTCTCGAGTGACCTTCTTCTCTGTTTCCTCAATCTTGAAAACTCCTTAGTCTCTTTTGTTTTTTGTTTTTGGTATATTTTGGTCTAAGACAAACGCCTGGATGGCTTTATCCAACTTCCTTAGCAATTAAGTCTTGTAATGTTGGCCATTCGTCGGCATGAACTCTCTTTATCCCTTGCTGGGAGTATCTATCTAAGTTCTCATCCGTCTTTTTTGGTGTGATATTGCGAACCATCTTTGTTTAGTAAAGAATGTGTGGTTTAGTTTTTGCGGTGTCAGTTTAAGGTTTGCGGTGTTCCGGCTTACATTCCCGTTCTTTCGACAGTGAAGCGTGTTTAAAATCTCATACTAACTTTTTAGGTCTAGTACTATGTTTCTGAGATGTTTATGACCAGTGTACCAAGAGGTGTTTACTGGGTTTTAGAGTTTAGTTTGAGTGTTAAGACTTGCGAGTTTTCGACTTACGGGTCCCTCTCGAAGATAAACTTGTAAGAATACCGTCCGGGATATACCCTTCGGATATTAGATTAGGATATACCCAACCGAAATTTGTATAGCGCGCTTTTATACCCGTAAGAGGGTGTTAAGAACCTTTGATCCCGTATAGAGATAATGGTTAAAATCCATAAAGGACGTGGTTGTTCGTCTGTTGTGGCCAGCAACGGACG
Organism: Pseudoturritis turrita; assembly: GCA_900406555.1. Lineage (NCBI taxonomy): Eukaryota > Viridiplantae > Streptophyta > Magnoliopsida > Brassicales > Brassicaceae > Pseudoturritis > Pseudoturritis turrita. Next base: position 297,916 of record OVBL01000491.1, read on the forward strand.
AGGTGTAGAATATCCATGAAGGATGTAAAGATGTAACTTGTTTTAGATTAAGTGACACGAGTTATGTTAGAATAACTTGAAGTTATTACCTTTTAAAGAATGATGCGAGGTGTGGGAGTATACGTGTATACGTACCCACTCCCCCCCCTTTTTGAGGAGGGGGACAACTGAACCCATCCGAAGACGAGCTGCCTACGTACCCTTTTTCAGGGATCAAGTCGTCCCGTAGTTCATGTGAAGTGATTTAGTGGTAATACCTCTTTAGGTGCATTGCGTTCCAAGATCTTGGTGTCGGAACATCAAACATGTTTGAGAGCTCGTATACTCCTGGTCGAACTGCCTTGGTGATTCTGTAGGGTCCTTCCCAGTTTGCTCCTAGTTTGCCAGCGTTTGTTTCGGCCGTGTTCTGAAAAACTTTGCGGAGAACCAGATCACCTTCTTTGAATTTGCGACCTCTGACGTTAGTGTTGTAATACTTAGCTGCTGCCTGTTGATAATTTTGAATCCGAACCAGTGCCTGATCCCTTCGTTCGTTAACCAGGTCCAACTCATCGAGTAGCATGAGGTGATTCAGTCCTTCCTGCCCAGAAAGAAGTCCGCGGCGGACTCCAGGGAATTGGACCTCGGCTGGGATGACACATTCGGTACCATGGACAAGAGCAAAGGGTGTTTCTCCGGTAGCACGTCGTGGAGTTGTTCGGTGTGACCATAATACTCCTTCGAGTTCATCTGCCCAGCATCCCTTCTTTGCATCAAGGCGTTTCTTCAATCCATCCAGGATAGTCTTGTTTATTGCTTCTGCTTGTCCATTCCCTTGTGGGTAGCGTGGCGTAGACTTGCTGAGTCGTATCTTCCATTTTTCGCAGAAGGCTTCAAACCTTGTAGAGATAAATTGCGAGCCATTGTCCATAACAATTTCGTAGGGAACTCCATGTCGGCATAAGATATTTTTCCAGACGAAATTTTCGACTTGGGCATCCTTTATGTTGGCGTAAGAATCTGCTTCTACCCATTTTGAGAAGTAATCTGTCAAAACCAGCAAAAACCTCTTTTGTTTGGACCTATGCAGAGGCCCGACGATGTCCATTGACCAGCGCATGAAAGGGTAGGGCGCTGAGATTGATGATAGTAGCTCAGTAGGTTGATGAATCATTGGGGCATGTCGTTGGCATTTTTCGCACCTGGCAGAGAACTTTTCACAGTCCTTCACCATCGTTGGCCAATAGTACCCATGACGCTTGATCTTGATTGCCAGGGCTCTTCCGCCGGAGTGATTGCCACATGAGCCACTATGGACCTCTTCCATGATGTTTCTCGCTTTGGCGCCTTCGACGCAGGCCATCAGCGGGCCTGAGAATCTCCACTTGAAGACGTTTCCATCTAAGAGAACATATCGAGCAGCTTGAGCTCTGAGTTTTCTAGCAGCCCACTTATCTGATGGTGTCTCGCCGTCCATGATGTATACGCGAATTGCTCCCATCCATTCTTTGTCGCATCCGTAGTCCGTTTTTGTTTGTTGCGGATCTTCCTCCATGTCCACTACTTCACCTTCGGTCGGAGGCGCAATTTCAGGTTCTTCCTCTATCTCAATTACCTTGTCCTCCTCCGATGATGTTATGTTCTGGTCGTCTAGAGTGGTGGTGTCGGTGCTGCCCTTTTGTTCAAGACTTAGTCCAGACGCTCCTTCGGCGCGAACGGCTGTTTGAGAGCGAGTGACCGCATTCACGGTGCCAGAGAGGTTGATACTTGGGTTTTTGATGAATTCCACTGGGATTATTCTTTTCAGGTCCGAATCGGAGGTGGATGCGAGTGCTGCTAGCGCATCTGCCGAAGTATTCTCCCCGCGAGGTATCCGTGTTAATGTGAACTCTTCAAACTGCGCAGACAGTCCTTTGACAATCTTTAGATAGGCTTCCATTCGGTCGTCTCTGGCTGTGTACTCACCGCTAACTTGGTTGACCACCAGCTGTGAATCGCAGTAGGCTTGGATGTGCGAAACCTTGAGTCCAAGAGCAAGTCTCATTCCAGCTATCAAAGCTTCATATTCTGCTTCGTTATTGGATGCACGAAAACCCAGGCGGAATGACTGCTCAAGGATTTCGCCTGTTGGAGAGGTTAACCGTATTCCCACTCCGGACCCTTGTTTTGATGATGATCCATCTGCGTGAAGCCTCCAAATTATGCTCGGAGCCGGCTCTTCTATTACTTCTTCTGGGAGTTCTATCAAAAAGTCGGCTAGGACTTGAGATTTGGCGCAGGTTCTGCTTCGATATTCGACGTCATATTCGCTCAGCTCTATAGCCCACTTTGCCAATCTCCCAGACTGGCTAGGGCTATGTAAGATGGATCGCAGTGGGACGGTAGTCAAAACTACAATTGAATGTGACTGGAAGTATGGTCTTACTTTTCGAGCGGACATTACCACAGACAATGCCAGCTTCTCCATCTGCGGATACCGTGTTTCAGCGTCGGTGAGAGTTTGACTAACATAGAAAATTGGCTTCTGCTCGCTGCGCTCTTCTCTGATGAGTACACCACTTACCGCTGTGGCCAAAACGGCCGTGTATAGAAACAGTGGCTCGCCTTCTACCGGTTTCGTAAGTACCGGAGGGCTGGCTAGGTACTCTTTGAGCTGTTGAAACGCCTGCTCGCATTTTTCTGTCCATTCAAACTTCTTGTTACCACGTAGCGTATCGTAGAAGGGCAAACATTTATCAGTTGACCGAGAGATGAAACGATTCAGCGCGGCGACCCGTCCAGTTAGCCTCTGGACTTCGCGTTTTGTCTTCGGCGACACCATCTGTATGAGTGCATCAATCTGCTTCGGATTAGCTTCAATTCCGCGGTGGGTGACCAGGTATCCAAGGAATTCTCCAGACGTGACCGCGAATCTGCACTTGGTTGGGTTCAGCTTCATGTTATGCAGATTCAGTTGCGCGAAACATTCTTCCAGGTGAGCAACGTGATCCTTCTCCTCTAAAGACTTCACCAGCATGTCGTCTATGTAAACTTCCATTGTCTTCCCCAGTTGGCCGGCGAACATGCGGTTTACTAATCGCTGGTAGGTGGCTCCAGCATTTTTTAGACCGAACGGCATGACTTTGTAGCAGTATATTCCGCGGTCTGTGATGAACGCCGTCTTCTCTTGATCGTCTGGGTTCATTAGGATTTGGTTGTATCCGGAAAAGGCGTCCATAAATGAAAGGAGTTTGTTGCCTGCTGTCGCTTCCACCAATCGATCAATATGCGGCAGTGGAAAGCTGTCTTTAGGGCAGGCTTTATTCAAGTCGGTGAAGTCCACGCATACACGCCATTTCCCGTTTTTCTTCTTAACCACCACGGGGTTAGCGAGCCAGTCTGGGTACTTTGCTTCGACTATTGATCCCACACGGAGTAATCGTTCCACCTCGTCGTTCACCGCTTGTGCTCTGTCCGGACCAAGTTTTCGCCTCTTCTGTTTGACGGGTTTAAAGGTTGGGTCCACGTGTAGCTCGTGGCATGTTACGTTGATGCTGATGCCGGGCATATCTTCAGCTTCCCATGCGAAGGTGTGTAGGTTCTTTTTAAGGAAAGAAATCAGCTCTCCCCTTATTGGATCTTTCAGGTCGGCCCCTATTTCGACACAGCGTTCTGGGTGACTGCCATCTATGTTCACCGGGATGACAGGGTCGCAAGTTGGTTTGCTTTCCATCTCGCGATCCTCCGTGATCTGTAATTGCTATAAGAGTTTTGCCAACTCCTTCTCGGGTTCCCTCTCCGTCTTCATCTTCTTTCTCCTGGTGGTGATCTCTGTGACGGGGTTCCTAAGTTTGTGTTCGGCTAGAAAACATATGCGAGATTCCTTTTGGTTTCCCCAAATTGTTTTGATTCCCCTTGGGGTCGGAAATTTGATGCAGAGGTGATAGGTCGATGGTACAGCTCGCATCGAGTTTATCCAGGGTGTGCCAATGATCACATTGTAGATCGCAGGATGATCTGTAACCGAAGACTCCACTATCTTGGTCACCTGTTCAGCTCGGACGGGGAGTTTTATTGTTCCAAGGGTCATGGTCGTCTCTCCCGAGAATCCAGTTAAAGGCTTCGGTGCGGCTGTGATTTTGTCCAGGTCTATGTTCATCCTTCTGAGGGTTTCCCGGAAGATCACATCTACGGAACTTCCTGTGTCTATCAGAACTCGGGCGACATCGCAATCATCGACGATCAATTCTATCACGAGGGGGTCATTATGTGGTCTGTCGATGCCGGTGGTTTCCCTTTCTTCGAACGAGATAACATCGTTAGGAAGTTTGGAGGGTGCTGACCAGTTTACACTCGCATCGGCTCGCCGCTGGAAAGCCTTGATTGAAGACACCGTGTCCGAGCAATATTGTGATCCACCCATTATCATATTTATTCTTCTTCGTGAACCTGACTGCGTCGCCTCGTCATCTCGTCTTCCTCGCTTGGGTGTATCGTCATTTTGACTTGTCTGGTTCGGCTGATCTTTTTCGCCTTCTTGCTCGAAGTCTTTTAAGCTGATTGCGCTACCGAGTTCTCCGGCTACCAGCTTTGCCGCGAGCTTCATTCCCAAGGTTCGGCAGTTGGCGGTCGAATGACCGTGCATGTGATGAAATTCGCAGTAGGCTTTTTCGTCGTACGAACTTTGACTTCGTGTCCAGGTGTTCCAAGGTGCTTTGCCTCGGCCCGTTCCCACCTGATAGTTGTGGGCTCCTCCAAAGTTAGGTTTCTCATGGTGTACATACCCGTTCCCTTGAGTATTCTTCTTTTGAGGAGGTTGGCTCGGGATTTGGAAAGAACGGTTCGTCGCTTTGGCGGCTCCATACTTCTGAGACAAAATCTTCATCTCTTCTTCATTGACTATGAAATCTGAGGCTCGGTGCAGTGCATCCTGAATTGATAGCGGCGTGTTTAGAGCAATCTCTTTTCGGAATTCGGATTCGTACCACAGAGCTCTTTTTAACGCGAGCACAGCGGCCTTGTCGCTTACGCCTTCCACTTTTGTCATTACTGCTTTGAATCTCCCTATAAAGCTTCGCAATGTCTCTGTAGGCCCTTGAGTTAATGTCCATAGGTCGGCATCCGAGGCCCCTCGATCCATAAACATGGAATAATGCTTCAAGAAGGCGGCAGACAGCTGCTGGAAATCATCAATGGAGTTTCGCTCTAATCTTGAAAACCATTGGAGGGCTGCACCCTTTAGATGTTCCACAAATACCAAGCAGAAACCAGCATCTCTCTCCTTTTCTCTGAAATTGGCTCGGCCCATTGCTATGATAAACGCCGTTATGTGTTCCTTTGGATCGGTTGTCCCTTCGTAGATTGGGACTTTGATCTTTCCTGGGTCGGAGATCCTTGCCTTGGTAATTCGGGCTGTGAACGGTGTATTATGCGCTTCTTCCAACACACGGTCAATCTCGGGGACTTTACTGGTTGCCTTGTGTACCTGGGATCGGACGGCTTTCATCTCAGCAGCGGCTCGAATCAATGAGGCTCGGATTTCGTCCAACTCTTCCCTCTGGGCTCGGCTCGTCGTTCTTGGTTCATCAGCAAACTGCGCTGGTTGGACCCAGAGGAGATTTTCCTCTTCCTCTGCCGAATTCCTGGCTCGGTTTAGGTTGATATCGCCTTCGCTGGCTCGGGGTTCTGTTATTTCTGGTGCGAACCCCTCGTCAGCAAGATTTTCTGCGTTGTGGCCTCCATCTTCGTCAAGGATGATTGTTGTAGCCGATCCAACGTCGGTACGCAGGTCGTATCCATCCCTGGTTCCTCTTGCGCCTCGGGTTAGCCGGGGTAGCTCGGTGATATTTGATCTTGTCACCGCGGGTGCCTGCTCGTTTGTTGGGTGTGGCGGTGGTAAGCCTCCCAAGGTCCTTGGTGCGTCGCATGGTGTTGAAAAATCCAAGGCCATCGGATTTAGGCCAAGCCGCCTGGTTATTCCGCTAACAGGTGGGTTCATAGTTGAGCCGACTCCTCCAGATCGTAAGTTTCTGGCTCGGCTATCGGTTACCAGTGACTCAATTCTCTCTGTTAGCGAGTTGTTCAGCTTGTCTTGCTCCTCGGCCTTTTTCAGCAACGCGGTCATCATGTTTTTCAATTCTGTTAAAGTTTCTGTGGTGCCTTCCGTGTTCGCTGGAGGCAGATTGGTTCCTGTCCTAGGAGGATCGACCCCGGTGTTGCTTGCATCGTCACCGCTTCGGTCTCCGTCGGTAGTCATCGCTTCAGATCTCGTACTCAGTGGTTCTTAGGTGTCAGAAAGTTTGAGAAGTCCCCTCAGACGGCGCCAAATTGTGGGAGTCGAAACCCGCACAACCAAAACTTGTGAAGTAATTTAGGGATTCGACAAACTTCTATGTAAAGAAACCAAGAACAGAGATCCAAAGATGGAGATTTTATTCAAGCTGTTTTGAAAGCTGTTTGTAAAGTAATCAGTGTTTTTCTAGGTTAATTTTCGGATCCCCTTTTCAAAGAGGTACATTGTCTATTTATACGCAAATACGTCGGCTAGGCCTTTTTCCTAAAGGTATTTGGAAAACTTCCTTTCTCTGGCTCGGATGTGGGCTTCTTTCTTAAGCTCGTCATCTTGGCCCACCAATCTCTCATGGCTCGTTTCCTCGACCCAATAAAATATGGGGCTCGTTGCTTCGCTGTATCATCGGTGAGCTGGCTCGTCGTTTGTCTCGCCTGCTTATCCCAATTCCGATCCATATAGTTGGTTCGTCGTCCGACTTCCCTTGATGACGAGCCAGGAAGTTGGTCTGCCAACATGTTGGCTCGTCGCCGTTCGTTGGTTTACCAACATGCTGCCGAGCCAGGTTTGGCTCGTCTCCTGCTTTTTCCACTACCTAGCCAAGATGTTGGCTCGTCATCGTCTCTTCATGCTGCCGAGCCAACAGGGGTGTTGGCTCGTCACTCCTTTCTTCGTGTCGCCTAGCCAAGATGTTGGCTCGTCTCCGTTTCTTCCTGCTGCCGAGCCAACAGGAGTGTTGGGTCGTCATTCCTTCCTGCTGCCTAGCAAAGATGTTAGCTCGTCTCCTTCTTCTTCCACCGCCTAGCCAAGATGTTGGCTCGGCACTTCTTTCTGCCGCCTGCCGAGTCAATCTGCCTTGTCACCGTTTCTCCATTATGCGGAGCCAGCTTGGCTCGTCACCAATTCACCCTGTCGCCTAGCCAAGATGTTGGCTCGGCGCTTCTTTCTGCCGCCTGCCGAGCCAATCTGCCTTGTCACCGTTTCTCCATTATGCCGAGCCAGCTTGGCTCGTCACCAATTCACCCTGTCGCCTAGCCAAGATGTTGGCTCGTCTCCAGCTTTCTCCATTATGCCGAGCCAGCTTTTGGCTCGTCGTTTACTTTCCTCCATACTTAGCATTTTTAGCAGTTGATCTCGATGGAGTGAAAACTGACCCCAACATACACATTGTGACTTCACTTGAACAGGTATTAGATCTCAAGAACACAAGCTTTGAAGATATTATAGGGCGTCTAAAGACCTACGAATACTGTGTTTACGAGGAAGAAGAGGATCAAAGCAAATTAATGTATGCAAATATGGAACCTCAGGCGAACCGTGAATTCAGTGGATAATATAGAAGCAGAGGTCGTGGAGGACGATTCTATAATAGAGGAAGAGGTCGAGGATGGTTCAATGGAGGAAGAGATACTTCAAGAGTTGTTTGCTATCGATGTGATAAAACATGTCACTTTGCTTTACAAGAAGCACAAGAGAATGACAACAAGAGCATAGAGGAAGCGGATGAGCTCATGATGCACGAGGTGGTGTATTTTAACGAAGAAAAGGTTGTACTAAGCAAATACGAGACAAATTTCGGAGAAGATAATGTGTGGTACCTTGATAATGGAGCTAGCAACCATATGACTGGAGATCGAAGGTATTTCTCTCAAATAGATCAGTCTATTACCGGGAAAGTAAGATTTGGTGATGACTCTCGAATACACATCAAAGGAAAAGGTTCGATTAAATTCATTGATAGGAACGGAGAGCCAAGAATAATGTTTGATGTCTATTTCATTCCCGATTTGAAGAGCAACATTATCAATCTCGGGCAAGCCACGGAATCTGGATGTGATGTGAGAATGAAAGGAGAAGAACTAACAATGCATGATCGTGATGGAAAATTGATTGTCAAGGCAATTAGATCAAGAAATCGTTTGTACAAGGTAAGTATGGGGATAAAAGATACAATGTGTCTTCACTCAACAACAACAAACGACTCAAGCAGATGGCATGCAAGGTTAGGTCACATAAATCTCGAAACGATGAAATCCATGATACAAAGAGAGCTTGTCATAGGAGTCCCACATGTTGACTTCGAGAAAAAAATATGTGGCTCATGTTTACTTGGAAAGCAAACAAGACAAGTGTTCCCACAAACTACTTCCTATCGAGCAACCGAAGTTCTTGAGCTAATACACGGCGATCTCTGTGGCCCCATAACACCAAACACGATGGCTGGGAACAAATATGTTTTTTGTTCTTATC